>DWHK01000663.1:0-13101 GCA_018247855.1 Graphium androcles
CTGTAATATATTAGCTTATAATATGTTCTCAAACCGCAGACTTATTGACTTATTACTTAGAATTATATTACGATCCAACTTGCGGTTATTCTGAAAACGACACACGTACATTTTGATATCTGAATAGGAATTACGCATACAACATACACTGCTCGCGACAAGGTCGAAGTTTCCAACTTCGGCGAATGTTTCGGATGCAACACCGAATTCGCATCGAGTACTAAACTATCTAGTGGATGTTCAATATTATCGAGTCGATGTACTGTATTGTGTCTCACTACTATATATGCAACGTCGAAGTTGCAAGGGGACGAAGTTTACCCTGACCCAGAACAACACAGCGATACGTAAGCCGCTTAAAGCTTGAATTTATCGGCCGATTGTCAAGTCTTATCACACGTTTAGAGGCTGCTCGCTTAACGATTGTGTCGGGACAACAATTACCGTAACGAGAATAGACCCGCATTGGTAGACGACTCGGAATATTAAACGGCAAATAATCAGCAATGTGAAATTAGCTGCATAGTAAAATCTAAATTTAAAACAATATACAAAGCCATTTCTAGTATCGTTTATTTGGCTCAATGATTTAAAAACTACTGTCACTTAACCTTGGTCCAATCTCGATCTCTGGCGTCTGCCAGAAGCGAATTACAACATGTTGACCTGCATAAGGTATTAATCGTTTAAAAGATAATTAAAATTACGCAACTGTTTACGAAAATGCAGCTGGGCTGGATTATTAATGTATTAACCGCCAAAAGCTATGTATATTTTACTTGTGTGCTAGTTTATGTAACTATACGTTTTACATACTTTGATTTTTTTCAATTTACAATCATTAATGGAGCTGACCAAGGAATCACTAACACAAGTTTTGGTTTAAATGCTTATTCATTCATTTCTAGATTTATATGCAATTGATAATAATTGATTTCCGCCTCAAGATTCATTTTTGAGTGAAAAAAAGTGTAATTCAAAGCGAAGCGTTAACTAATTTAATGAACACGTTAACTATGCCAAGTGCTCGTTAATAACGAGAGCAATTAGTAAGAAAGCCTCTGCAATAAGATACTTAGGTCATTTGTTCTCATATAATGTGAAACTATTGTAGGGAGTAATAACGATACCATCACTATGTATGATTCAGGCTAACTAACTAATAATCGCTAAAGTGATTCTGTTTGTTTGTCTTTTATCGCAATTCTAACTACAAAAGTGATCACCATAAAATTTTGCAAACAATTGTCAGGGGCACACACAAAGAAAAATGAAAAATCAATGGAATTATTTTAATCTAGATACGGACCGAAAATTATTCCTGCGGAGTAATTGTTTTGTTTGCATCATTGCTGCGCGATAAATAATATGGTTCAATGTCGCACGATTTGAAAGGAAGTCGTTCCGCGATCTATGTCATCAAAACGTATGCAACTATTGTCACGTACGATATTGGCCATTCCCAAAATATTTAGTGTTGACAAGGATAAATTTAATATTGACGCATTATGATTAATGCAACGTTTACCTGTTTTTACAAAGTTTACAAATGCTCTAAATGCGGTTAGACTTGAAGGAAACCTTAAAGTTAATAACCAGACAAAACACATTAGTCATAATTGAGGTCGTTACGAATGCTCAAGACATTTATATTTACCTTAAAGAAATATTTTGAGATATCTCAATAACTACATTCCATTAAATCGTATTTCTCTTTTCTCTGTTGATAGTACTATTGCTACATTTGAAAATCAGTAAGTGTTTTTAGGTAATAAAAACATTTCTTTTTTTGGAAAGCTAGGTTTACCTAATATGTTGTACATCACTTTGCACAAATAGAGAGATAGATTTATCTCCTTGTAAATTGCGTTATATTATGTATCTTATAATATGTTTTTTTTACAGAGGCATTACTTTCAAAGTTGGGCGGTCTCAAAAATAAATAAATTTTCCTACTGAAATACTTTTGCATACCGATGTTGTGGCTGTACTATGTCCACGTGTTTATCAAAATACACTACGCATTTATCCACTAGGGGTCCTCGTAGCGGACAAGGTGATTTGATTCACGGCCGATACAATTAAACGGGCAGGGGCAACTGCAGTCTGTTAGGGCCCTCTCTATGATATACATAGCGAAACCAGAATAAGGAAATGCAGATATTGATCCAATCGGCTTCGCTGATATTACGGTTCATCAAAGTAGGCTATCTACTACAATTACTAGTAATAGAATAGAATATACATTTTGTTACTGTATTGCTTCATTCGTAATAACTCTTTCGATTGGATGTAAACAATTCGACAGAGATGAATTCATCGGTACTGATTGTCCCCATAATTTACTGTTTGAGCGGCTTCTCATAACAAGGCCAGTATTGATATAAACTACACAAACATTTACTCCTGCCCTTTATTTAACAACACTCATACATAGGAGTGGCTAATAAAACTGCTTTCTTGTTTCCAGGTGACCCGATCTCTTGCATAAACGATGGCGGTGTCCCTGTTCACATGTTGAACACCTATTGCTGGATCACCTACACGTTCACCCTACCGTACACTGACAGAAATGCCGTCGCCCACCCTGGCCTTGGTAACGACTACCAAGAAGAGAGGCGGTTCCATGCATACTATCAATGGGTGCCATTCATGTTGTTCTTCCAGGTAAGAATAATTTGGCCTGTCTCAGAAAGTACAGGGACTTAATAAAAACAATTATTTGAATTCAACAGAAATTTGTACAAAAGCAAATATTTTCCCAAATATCGGAAGGAATGAAATCGAAAGGCAAGTCGCATTTCGGACTAGATTTGGTATAACATTTGATCTATATCAGCATTGTTACGATTTAATAGAAGAAATAAAGCTGAAAAGGGTCTTGTGTTGAATATATAATAGAAACAAAGTATACAATGTTATGTTTTGATAAAATTCCAGGGCCTGCTGTTCTACATTCCCCACTGGATCTGGAAGAACTGGGAAGAGGGCAAGGTTCGCATGATATCGGACGGCATGCGCGGGACATCTGCCTGCATAGCGGACGATAAGAGCAAGCGTCAGGTAAACAACGAGTCTTTGTTATTCGACGTTCGACTCTCGACTACTGTATAATTATGACTGATATAGTGTCCCGCTACACCAATTGCTACAATTGAGATAAGGCTCGCCACTAATAAAACTTGATATCCCTTGTAATTGACCCGATGAGCGTGGTTGCATAAGTAGCGTTATTTGTTCTGTATGAACGATGCGAGTATCGATCACGCATGATTCAGATATGACTACAACAATAACCGTTCCAACATTAAGAATATTTTTTTATATTTGGTTTACTCTATTAAATGATAATAATTGTGTAAACTTTACAGAATCGCCTGGTGCAATATTTGTACGAAACTCTACACATGCACAACACCTACTCATTTGGCTATTTCTTCTGCGAAGTACTGAACTTTGTCAATGTTGTAAGTATTAGTTTTATTTTAATTTAGGCAATAATATGATGCACCGGCTTTAAGTATATATGCAAAAGAAGATGCATTAGTATACAAAGGGTAATATAGCAATACTTTTTTTTTCAGGTTGGAAACATTTTCTTTTTAGACACGTTTCTTGGAGGAGCTTTCTTGACCTACGGAACGGATGTGGTTAGGTTCTCCAACATGAACCAAGAACAACGAATGGACCCAATGGTAAGATACGTAAACGATAATATTTACGAAAATAATACTACATTTTATGAGGTCTATAAAAAAGCCTACTAAATTCGGATGCAAATTTATTTAAAGGTTACTATTTTTTTTCTAGATTGAGGTATTCCCGAGAGTGACCAAGTGTACCTTCCACAAATTTGGTGCATCCGGTACAATCCAGAAACACGACGCTCTGTGTGTTCTTGCCCTGAACATCCTTAACGAGAAAATTTTCATCTTCCTATGGTTCTGGTGCGTACAGAAATACTGCTTTGCTTATCAGTTTAATTGCTTTTACGTGCAAATTATTTTCAGCGGACATCCGCACGCGTTGATACTTAAAAAAGAATCCTTGATCGTTTTGCGAAGATACTTCCTTAAAACGAAACTTAATAGATTTCCACTCATTGTACTTCCTAGTCAATGTACAATGAAACTGCGATTAGTCATGCGTTTGCGTAAGTTTTATCGCTAAAAATAAGTGACGAATACTAAATAGTTTTCCGTTTTCAGGTTCATCATCTTATCAGTGCTGTCTGGCTTGGCGATTGTGTATTCAGCGGCTGTGATCCTACTACCCAGTACTCGGGAGACTATCCTGAAGAGACGCTTCCGTTTCGGCACTCCTAATGGCGTGGAAGCTCTTGTTAGGAAAACTCAGGTACAATATTCTAATAATATTTTTTCAAATGATTGCATCTGTATCGAAGAGTGAACGATGGTAATGACATTAAAAATATCTTTGAAAAACATATTTGTAATATCCGGCAACAGTTTGATGTATTTCATCAATATACATATATATAAGCTAACCAACAGAGCATAACAACTCTGAAGCGTTTTTATATAATTTTTAATCACCTAGTAATTTATGGCACAATTGTATCGTATTCTATCGTATATTGACTATTCTAAATGAAACTATCTCTTTCATCAGGTGGGTGACTTCCTCCTACTTCACCTGCTCGGCCAGAACATGTCGCTCCGGGTGTTCGGCGAAGTACTGGACGAGCTTTCGAGAAGACTCCACCTTGGGTCCAACGCACCGTCTGCGCCTTCCACCCTCGAAATGGCGCCAATCTACCCCAACATCGAGAAGTTCTCGAAAGAAACCGAGACGTAAGCTAAAGTGAGAACGAATGTCACCTTTACACTCTTCGAGAGACATCCATCGCACAATCTTTAGAACATTCTAGACGTTCCAAGTCTTTCAAATCGTGTATCGGTGACATGGCCATTTTTTGTTCCTTATGTAAGTTTATCGATTTATTCATTTCCAACACGCTTATGTTTCGTTTTTCTCCTTGTGAGGACACTTCCATGACATAGCGCCATTCAAATACATTCCGTTTATGTTTTCTCTGTGGGTAATACCTAATTATCTAAGGTATAAGACACAGTTTGCCTTGTAATAAGTCGGAGCTTTAAAATGGTCTCAGCCGTTTTGTTGTGAGTGAAAGTGTTTTCTTTCTTTGTAATTATATTTTTTTTTTTGTTGACTAAAAATGTAATTTGACGCGCATGACAATATTAGACAGTAATTTTACGCATTAAATATTTAGTAAGTTGGACCTTGAAGTGAATAGGAATAACACAAAATCAAAAACATGTTAGGACATTGAACAATTGGAAGTCTGTGATGTTACCTATACAGGGTAAAGTTTATTTCGATTGGACTTCATGCGTAAACGAAATGTGAATTTACTGAAAATTCCTAATGAAGTTTTTAAAAAGACATATTGTCGCTCAAAAGCAAGTTTTTAAGATTAATCTAAAGCTCTACTTTTATAAATATAAAAGACAATTTAACCCCGTATATTTAGTTGATAAGAACATAAACTATGAAATATGTAGAGGAGGATTAGTGACGTTTTCTGTATGCTTGAACTTAGAAATATGAAATTATAAATAAAGATAGGTTTACAAGTAGCCTAACAGAAAAAGAGCGAATAGCCGTTAAGTTTCTTGAAAACCTACCTTTAGGAGCATGAATGTATTAGTTAAGCCAACACTGGTGCAAAGAGGTGTTTATCGTGTATAAATGTTATTATATACTCAAAAAACTTTACTCTGACCATTTGTGCCATTTAAACGGAAATGATAGGTCGCGACGAAGCACCAGGCTTGCATTTTGTATCGAAAAATATATATATTTCACTTTTTAAATATTGACACTATTTTTAGTTTTAGGGTAAATTCTATCTTTCAGTCATTTTAGCCATATAAAAGTAAGTGCCTTAGATGTAACATCCCGTGTTACTATCGAATCTCTAAATTCTTCCATAATAATATTTAAGGCATAATAGCACACAGTATACTTTAGGTTACATAGGTTATTAAAATTATAAATAAATGACAGTATGTTAAGAAACCGTTAGGTTTTATATTAAGCATTCCTAGAATAAAACTTTGTAGTATTCAACGCCTTTATTTAGGTAGACTGCCTTTGTAACGATTTTTCCTGTGTAATTTCTTGATATCAATTTAGAATAAAGAGAAATAAAAATACGACACTGTTTTATTTTAACCAACTCTATTAAAACAACCTTATTATCCTTATTTAGTACTAGCTAACCCGTGCAAGAGTCTAGGCTAACCACCGGGAAAGGCAGTCACCTAAGAGAGAGAGAGAGGGAGCGTTAGAGATACACAACATTTTTGATGATCCGTTCCTTTAAGTCGTAGCGTGATGTTATATAGTCTACAGCCTTTCCCGGTGAATGGACTTTCCAACATTTAAAGAAATTTTTAATTCGAACCAGTAGTTCCTAAGACAAGCGCGTTCAAGCAAACAAACAAACTACAGTTTTATAATATTAGTATAGATTGTTAATTATTGCATAGCAGAAGATATAAGTATCTTTTATATAATTAGCAGATATGCTTTACTTTAAAATTTGTTATTAGATAAAAAGGTAATAAACTAAGACAATATTTATTTAACTAGAAACATTAAAGAAATATTATAAAACTGTGAAAGATAAGAAAAAGTGATCGCTTTATGAGAAAACTTGTGTTCAAATATTTACAATGTAATATCACAGATAAATTGATGTTAGTCAGAGAGCAAATATTTTTCTTTACAGAGAATCTTTTACGATGACATACTGTTAAGTCTTAACCATTAATCATCATAACGTGTAATAAATATTGCGTGATACCTGAAATTATTAATTTAACATTCCATGGGTGCTTTAAATTCTTAAAATACCAATATAATGATTTAATACCATTATTGTTTTACACGTAGTTGGGCTCTGTAGCCTAGTGGTATAGGAATTATAAACCGAATGTAGTAGGTTAAAATTCCACGGGGAGATGATAAGTTTGTTTGTTTGTTTGAGTTGGGTAAGCACAATACGGGCTGATCACCTGATTTCCTGAAAATTACGACTATCTCCGCGTAGGATGGACATATAAAACGTCGCCTGATCTCTATAAGGCCGTAACGCATATCACATCGTGCCAAGAAAGTGGTCCAGAGAGTGCAACTGTTCTTGAGTATCCACTTGTGCACTATAATATCACCTGCGCGGTTGGCTCATCTTTTAGTAGATTGCAGCCGTTTTGTAATTATATCAAACAATCAAAACTTACAGTATGGCGAAATTATTACATAAATAAAAAAAGAATTGTAAAAACAAATAAGGTTATATGTGTATATTTAATTTAAAAAATCTGTAAAATTCTAAATCTGAATATACTTAGATAAAGTTATTGTATTTTTTTTATTTAGTTTAAAAAAAATAAATGTGTGTGAAAAAACTTGTTGTGTGTGAACGTTTTGTGATAAATATACCTACATTTTGTGACATAATACACGGTAAGAATATGTAATTGCACAAATGAAATGCTATAATAGTGGTTGAATGTTTTATAATCCCGGGAAGATGGAGATGGTTCAGAGCAAAATAAAAACTTTACGCTGTTTCAGGTGTCAAGAAAAGTGACCCTTATCAAAATTCTATGCAAAATTGAATAATAACAGAATAACGATTAATACGAAGCTTGTAAAAATATTCGATAAAACCAATTATCGAGTGATGGATAAGTCCTATATAAACAATTCATTATGTGTAGTACTAGCATATAATTGACTGAACGAGCGAAGCGAGTGAGGTTTACAATTACAGTTGGGACAAAAACACATTTTATGTATGTATATTCCGCGATAACTCTAAAACCAGTGCATCAATTTTAATGATATTTAGAATATATGTAGGTAATATTAGTACAATTTTTAAGTTCGTTGGGCATCAAAATCGGTTTAGTAGTTTATAAGATATTAAAATAAATGTGAAAAATTTTCATCGAACAAAATAATCGTGAGGTCCAAGTTCGCGGCGAACTACTATTTTATTTAAATCCGTTATTAGTGAGCGTCAACGCAAAAGGAGTAACAATGCCAAATTTCGAGTCAGTGGAAGTTTTGTCATCGGTACGACGTGCTACTTAATGACGAAACATTTAAGGCGAAGTACATTTTAATAAATGGCTGAGATTTTTAATTTTAAAAGCATTTTTTTAAGAAAAGAAAAATCCTGTATGATCTGTTACTGCCAATCTATAAAAAATTTGAAAATGTGTTCGACTGTCTTACACAGTGTACAAAATATATACAACATAATATACTTATAGAAAACATGACTGCCTCCGTAGCCTAGTGGTATAGGCCCTTGCTTTACAAACCGGAGGTCGTGGGTTCGAATCCCGCCGGGGGACAATGACTTTGTCTTGTTGTTTCTTAGTTGGGTTAGGGCAATGCGACCCGATCACCCGATTGCTGAAAATTAAGATGATCGATGGATCGGATGGGCATGTATAAAGTCGGTCCCGGTTGTCAATCCTTTCCAAAAAAAGTCAAATCTAAAAGAAGACCTTTAACAATCGTTAAAGGATGTCAGTGCCTTCAAATATCCTGACAACTAATACATCCTTCGAATTCAGTATATCCCTTTTGATTGCAGAGGTCACATACCAGTCGCTCTGCGTACAAACTGATATTGAGGTAAAATTTGGTTGGATTAGAGAACTTAATATCACCTAACTTAATTTAAATAAAATTTAATATTTGCGATAAAAATTAAGTTTTATATAAATAGTGCGGATATATATCTTGACTAGTTGAGTTAATTCAGGTGATCTCTAGCTAAGGTAAAATAGAGATTTTGTGGCGTCCTATAATTGGAAAATAGACGCATATCTCAACTTGCAGTATCATTGGAGAGACGTGTCATGTTATCTTAGTTCATATTTATCTAAAGAGTGAAAGAGGCTTATCATCAAAATAACAGTTGACACTCGAACTTTGCTGGATGGATTTAGATTATTTTACTCACCCTTGGAACGATAGGAAAATTTTGATAGAATATAAGTTTATAAATATTTTTCTATTAGAGTCTATGACTCAAAAACATTTTTTAAAGAAAAAAGGGGTAAACGCGTAGACGGTTCACCTGATGTAAAATGATAATCGCAACCCATGGAAAATAACAATATACAAAGAATTGCAGTTGCATTTTTCACATCTGAAATATAATGTAAACTATAGTACGGCCAACGAAACAAGACAATTAATGTAAACAATCTAACCACTACTGAGTTGCATAACGATATTAGCTGTCCTTATTCCTCGTAAGCAATAATGTCGTCAGTTTGTCGACGACGGCTGTCGTTGCGTGTTTCGTGGTACAGAAAAGCTATTAGTAAAGAAATTATCAACATTTGGGCAACAAGTTCATCCCGGTTAGGATTGATTTTGAAGTGACACGTATTTCTTCACTTTCGTGTTTGTTACGGGTTAAAATTGTATAGCTCATATGATAAAAGTAGTGAACCGTTTTTAAGGCAAAATTGACGATATAACTGATAATACAACGGACAATTTTGCTGATGCTGATTCTGCTAAAGCTGCTTCAAACTCTTCTACCGAATCATCTTCGTTTATTACACACATCGACGATTAAGATAGAAAGTTTAAAATTTGTATATAATCTTTTAAAAAAAATGTTTTGAACGAAGTTTGTTAACATTCATTATCTCGTCTCAGTGGCCTTACTATATGAGTACTTAACAACAGCTGTGTCAGACACCAGTTTTTATCAAGTTTAATGGTTATTATAGTTATTAAAATGTTATTTATTACTGCAAAGTAATAAATACCGCTCTGATGTATGATTAACATCGCAGGTGGCAGTCTTGGCCTTGAGTTGTATTTATAGGAATACAACAAACACTACTTTCCTCCTGCTCGGAATCAATTGAAAGTTATCTCTAACGGCAACTAGTCCTTTTCCATCACTTCATTTATTGATTATAACAACAATTGCATTTTCAATGAAAATTGCTCTTACGAGTTGGCAACTCGTCAAATCAGAGCTCTACAGTCAGCAATAAAATCAGCTATAAAATTGTCCACTATCTTGTCGACTACCACAAGGAGATATGTTAGAAAAAAACTTTTCATGCATTAAATATCATTCTTTAGGTTATTTTAATATTACAAATAATTGCCAATAGTTAAAGATCTATCATTTTCAAATGTGTTCCCGCGTTAAAAAAAACGACTTACCTATTTCCCCAATCGAGCTTAGCCACCAACTTCAACCTGAGGGCCCGGGTTTGGTCCTGAGTGAGGGTGCCAGCGAGAAGAGCACGGCGGCCGCTTAGCAGTTCTCTCATCACTTTCGCCACCGCACTGAATCTGTATGTTTCTCGCTCCTGAAAATGACACATTATGATATAAAACTCTGGAGTACATTTCATAGTTGCGATGTAGTACATGTACGTACGGTAGGTTTTTTTTTTGAAGAGTACATAGAAATATGCATAATTTCATTAAAAAGTAATTTGGAACAGACAACTACGTTAATGACTAGTTGTTGCCTGGAGCATCATCCGTATATTGTTTTCAGATTTTGTCAGTAATTTTATAGGTTTCAATAACTTTAGATGGAACCCTAAACTTTATTTATAATTTATCTGCTAGTAAAAGTCCGTCAAATTCGTCTAACTGTTTCGACGATCCCAAAAAACTAGAGACAGAAAAAGTAAGCTCTTATTTTGACACTACACATATAGACATTTCAATGTTATTTATATGTATACTGTAATATATTAAGGATATACATATTTCTTCTGACCATACGTCATATTACACTATAACTATATTAATTATTTTGGCCACTGTGATTTAAACAACTGGCATTTGACGAATTTGAATAAATTCCGGATCCATTTTAAATGGTGATAGTATAAGTGATAGAATTTTAAAACCAGATGTGTTTTGTTGAAAAATTAGTAAACGTTTTGCAACCCACCCAGATAGTATTTAGTTTAGTGGTAGCTTTAACGTTTAACAGCACGTAAATGACAGCAACGATACAATATTTTTTCTAATCAGCCTTTTTCATAAGAGATCAATACGCAATACAGAATTTGTTGTTGTTTTGTCTGCAGCGCTGATCAGCGCTGTCTGAAGAAGTGTGATACAGCTGTGTTACACTTCATGATGGGAATATTTGATTTATCAATTCATTATTCCAAAATAATGCAAAAGATTTATGAAAGAGGCACAGCAGCTACCAAAAAAGAATAATGTTTTTTTTTTGGATTCCAACGTTTTTGTTTTAAAGGCCTCATGTTGGTAGCTAGTAATTAAGTGATCTTGGAAATAGAACCATCACATAACTCGTTAGAATACTTGCTCCGTTGTGACTTTATAAAGAGCAAAGTTACGCGGGAACGTCTCTAAAAATACATACGGGTTGAATTTAAAAGCTATTCCTTTCTTAAGTTCATTAAAAAATAACACAAAATGAGAGTCGTATCTTAATTATCTTACTAACGATACACATGATGTAAACGTCCATTAGCAAACTTTAGAGACAATCCTCACTAATAAGCTCGATTTAAAAATACTGAAGCTAAGTCACGTTTTAAAAATAGTAAATGCACTTAACAAAGGCAATTGTGACTACAGTATTTAAACAAACATTAGAAAAATTAAAAAAGGCATTTGTGTAAAACAGTTTCAACGTTAAAACTTATCACTTACAAGTATACAAACACAGATTACAATTGACTTAATTAGGCAACGTGCACACTAGGACTTTTAAAAAAAAGTAAGTTAAGTAATTCTTATCTCGTTATAAAGATATGTAAGCAATACGATTTGCAATATTATTTTCTATTTGATATAGAATTAACCAAAAGACAACTGTGAATATTTTCGTATAATTGTCTTTTAATTCATCAGGTTAAAGATGGTAAAAATATTTGAGGCGTTATACATAAATTAGCGAAACTATTTAATTATAGGTGGTAGAGCATAACATCCTTCATACAGCCTTTGCTGCACTTCTACGGCCACGCTCGCCCGGGGAGGTACCACCACCCTTCACAGAGCTAGCATAAAATAATGTATGCATGACCTTTGGGGTTGCCGAATGGTTATTCTACTCTCTTCTTTTCCCACTCCTTTCCCCTCCAAATGCTTGACATGTTCCCGACCCATCCTACCCAATAAAACTGTTCCAATTTCCCAGGTTGACTCTTCGGATGTTGTGATACATGGGCGACAGGATCGCTTAAGATCAGGTTAACCGCCTGCTCGTTTGTCTATCCATAAAAAAATTGAAGAGAAGAATGCAGATCTGTAGAGGTATTACATCCGCTCGTTGTGCAGGTTTATACTGAATATTTTATATTGGCTGAATAATAAAATGCTTAATAGTTATTTACAAACATATTATAAGACATTTATTGTCCGTTTCTGTGTGCTAAAATTTTAAAGGTGTTATTTAATAGGCTGTAACTTTGGCTTTCGATGTTCTTGCGCAGTATCTTAATCAATTAAGTTATAAAATAGCTCTTAAGGTTTCATACAAAACGCGAAAGTGATCATGTGTAACTGCGTATTATTTATGTTAATTGAAAAAAATAAACCTTATGTGTTCAGAAGCGATACCGGAGGCTTTAGAAACAAGCTGTGGAAAATGCACACCCAAACAGAAAGAGTTAATAAGGCAAGTGATAAAGGCTGTGATGGACCGTCATCCGGAGTCGTGGGCCCAACTTGTCGACAAATACGACAAGGACAAGAAATATAGAGACGCCTTTAATAAATTTATCGAGGACAAAGAATAAATTACTTAATAAACTTTGATGACAATCTATAAATGTCATAATTACATTCACTACGAATACATGCATATAATAAAATACTAACTTGCGATGTCTGTACGTAGAAGATAATTAAAAAAAAGTTAATTTAAAATGATTTTAATATAATAGAAGCCTAAACAATTTTTTTTATAATTTTTGTCTGTCTGTAAGGCAGTTGTTTTTGTGTGATTACTACTAGGTTAAATTGGATATGGTCTTCACAGTTGTATTGGTGTAGATC
>DWHK01000664.1:0-13101 GCA_018247855.1 Graphium androcles
TATACAAAAAACCCCTAGATAAACAGTTTCAAAAAAGTAATAATCAAAACCGTTTTTATTTTACATCAATGTCAAAGTTTTTTGATTTACTCCTGAAAAATCGATTTGCAAATAAGGCGCCCGGTATGAAAAAAATATGAAGATGTAAAATTGAGTGATCTAACCTCCCACACCGCTGGCCTTGTCTGTTTGTTAAAAGAATTCGTTGCCGGCGTTTCTCTATTAATTTGACTCAGTGATTTTAAAGTGTTATTTTGATATTGATATTGATGTCGATAATTAATATTATTATTGTGAATATTTATTATTATATTCTTATAAAGTGAATTGTTGGTCTAGTGAGCCATTTTTGTGCCTGTTCAAAGACAATCGTTCTTAAAGAGTAAACACCAGTCGTGCGTCGGAGCTGACACACACGATATTGTTTTGAAAATTCAATTTTACCTATTTTCACAAAGCAATATCCAATACAGGAAAATTTTTGATTGAAGTTTCCCAAAGCAAATTAATGCACAATTTGATATTTTGTTTTCGATGTTTTTGAGACGCGGATTGTGTTTGATGTCTTATACATATATCAATGTATTCGGTCCATCATAAAATTCAAAAATATCAATATCATAGGTCGAATTCGCTCTTTCATTAATCGTTCTCTCGAAATCTGTTATGTTTTATTTTTAAATAAGAACATACATTTATAAACCACAAGCTAACCGGCCCGACTCACTGTAGAAGTTAATAAAAGGTTACAATCCTCCCCACCAAATCCAAAGTAAAAGTAAAGTAAGAGCCTATATGCTAATTATCCCACTGCTGGAAAAAGACTTCCAATAGACAGAATTCAAAGCATTGTCCCGGTGTGGATTAAGTAACTTCACTTACCTAAAAAGTATTCTTTATGTGTCAGGTATGAAGGTTTCCTTCCCTACCATGTTTTCATATATTAATGAGTAGGTGGTAAATAACCAGTAAAAATTGCAATTATTCATTTAATATTTTATGAGGTTTGAACTCAGATCTGTTCTAAAAATATAGAATCTGCATCAGCACCCGGACGTAGCTACAGTGGCTCAAAAATAAGATTGTATAAGACTTAAGTTCGTGAAAAAATAATATCGTGAAAAAATAATATCGTTTAGTAATGTGCTTTGAAATGATTGTGTACGCATAATAATGCACGTGTTATGTCATAAAAACATTCTATAACAGTATAATGATTCGTGGATACATTATTTATATGTGAAGTATAAATATATAAATATAATATAAAATTAATAATTTACAGCGCCATCTGATATGTACATAGGAGCTATAAATGATAAATTGCAGTCGAATGTTCGGTTGTTAAACGTGTTTAAGTTTCGAAAAAGAACATTCGAAGACGATCTTAACAGACGTTTTGCAAACTACGGTGAAACGGTAGCATTAGTGATAGCTTTTCTAGCAGAAGACAGGAGAGAATTTTATACATAGAACGAAGAAAACATTTATATACCTTGCAAAAATATGAAACGTTAGCGCAAGATCTTCGAAAACTATATAAAAATATTACAACAGTAAACAAATTGGTTCGTTCGAATTAATTATAATAAAAATATATCTTCTCTAAGGTATGGGTAAACTACTTTATTACAATTTCAAATACCCAATAAAAATTTGAACCTTCAAGCGCAAAGAAAAAGTAATGAAGGGATGTTCTGAAAATAAAAATCTGTTTCAGATTCCATTTTCTCGTTAAGCAACTCATTACAAATGCAATTTACGGAAGACATGGGCATAACAAATAAATGGAAACCATTTTTAAGAACGTATTTGGACAAATAATTGGTAGTGAATTTAAGTGATTTAATTTAGTTATTGCTTCTACTTATCGATATTTAAAGTTTACTTGACATAATTTTTATTATAACATTAGTTTTACTTAATATAGTAAGATGGAGTTCTCGGTAGGGGATAAAATATTGGAATGACTGAAATTTCGATTAAATTGCAGTGTTGAGGAATTATAGAACGCTGAGAAATTTCATTCACAGAAGAGATTCCGAAGTAGACTTTGAGCATTTATATATACGTTTCACTTGAGATTAATTGATTTGTAGTATCTATAATAATGTATCTATACAATAGTCTATTGAAACTTATCCGGGTTCGATGCATAATAAAGCTTCATGAGAATCAAGGTTTTTATTTATGACTATTGTTAATCATACTTGATGCTGGTTTTAGATCCCTTTGACGTGAATCTTTAAATTTGGTTTCATGGTTGAAGGCGATTGATATCATTGATGACAGGAATAACGAAATATGAGGATAATACGGTGTTGCAGCTGCGTATATAATAACGACATCCAAAATTTAATCACACCAATCGACACCTAAATAATTCATTACTTTACGTTAGGACCGGGTTCAATCGCGCAGCAGACGAGCAGCCATTTTAAAGTATTTTTGCTTACCTAAAAAATTTCTATTTCGTTGAACTTTTGATTCTGTGAAGCTACAATATTCTCCAGAGTTTTAATTGTCAACTCTAATTGAATTCTATTGAATTAAAATTAAATGTATAAACATAAAAAAGTTATGATTGATTTATAATAGGTGTTTAAATATGAAATTGTCATTTCCATGCAGAAAGAACGTTCATCATTTCCAAATTTTAAAAATATTACATTCTGTTGTTTGATTTTCAACTGTTTTACCTTAGACTTTAAATGTAAAGATGAATACATCGAAAATTTAGAATAAATTTTGAATACGAGCTCCGACGTGGAACTAATGCTGCGGAAACAGTTCGCAATATTAATGCTGTGTCCGTATAGAATACGGCCAATGAACGCACCGTGCGTTTTTGGTTAAACCGCTTTAGTAGTGAAAACGTTGACTTGAAGAACGAAGCACGAGGAAGACAGGGTACTGAGATAAAAAACGATGAATTAAAAGCGATGGTGGTAGCAACCCGTAGCATACCAAGGAATTAAAAAAAATTAATTAAAAGATATTCACCCATTTGCGCCAAATTAGAAAATAAAAACAATTAAAAACTGGGTACCTGATGATTTGACTGACTGAACTTGTTGGACCGGTACAGGAATAAAGGAATGAGGGTTTATCGCAAAGGCATAAATGACCTTACAATGGAATGGCAAAAACGTATAGATAGACAATGAAGGTAAATACTTTGATTAAAGGATTATATTTAAACGTGAGAAAATAACAGTTTAAATATTTCAGTACTAAACGGCAACTTCATACTTTATCCACTAATGTGATGCCAGTTTAAAAAAATTAAGACAATTTATATAACGTTGCCCTGTGCTGTGTCGCTCAAAATGCCAAATCTAAGTATAAAAGTTGTATACGGTTGCAAAGAGCTACTCCAATAATAAATAATTATAACCATAGGTACATAAAGGAATGAAGTCTTTTGAGTTTATCGACGACTGCGCCAGTACATCTGCAAGGGCAGCCCTAGCTAGGGCAGAGCTAATGTAAGTATGTTTTACTGTTGAACTATATACATATATAAATTGATTGTGTGTAATCATCTATTATTAAGTCACATTGTTAAGCAGATTTATCAGGTGGTAGAGCACATCATCTTACTCATAGCTTTTGCTGCACTTATAAAGCCGGTTGCCGGGGGAGGTACGATAGTCCTACACAAAACGCCAGTATAAAATCAAATACGCACGTCTCACTTTTGGGGTTGCTGTATCTTCTTTTTCCACTCCTTTCTCCTCAGAATTCTTAGTACGATCATACCTAACCAACTCAATAACCTATTCTATCCGATTAGTTAGGCTTGTAACGTACACGCACCTTTTCGCGTGTTGTGTGTGTTCATAGTCTGCTTACTTAGTTGTCGTCTTCAGTGTGTTAATTAGAACGTTCTATTTCTCTCTTACTCTCTCACTACTTTACTAACTATTTTTTTGTTATAGTTAAATTTTTGCATTTCAATTTCAAGTACGCAATGTAAATTTGAAACTTCAAGCGCAAAGACCAAAGAAATGAAGCAATGTTCTGAAAATAAAAATCTATTTTCTAGATTCCGTTCGCTCGAAAACCATGATTGCAATTTACGCAGGAAATATGCATAACAAATAATATTTAAAGAACCTTTTTCAGATTGGTAGTGAAATTAAGTATTTCAGTTTATTTATTGCTTCTTCTTAACGATATTTACAGTTTACTTAATGGGCTCAGACCTATTCGATAGAAATAAAAATATTGGAATTGCTAAAATTTAAATTTAATTGCAGCATCTTAAGGAGGTATCAAACTCTAATAGATTTCATTCACAGAAGAGATTCCAAAGTAGACTTTACAGAAATTACAAATACATTTTTGTTTGGATGAATTAATTTTTGTTATCTTTTTATAGAAGTTATTACGATTTCTTTGGAATAAAATAAAGAAACGTCTCTAAATTAAATAAATCAAATGCACCAGTCATATTGACTACAAAGCTTAAGTTTGGCCACTTTATTTATTGGATCAGAGCCTTAAACTTCAGGATCTGTAAGCTGAATTCATATTGGAAAGCTTTACATTTACGGAAACATTGAATAAAAAAAATAAAATTGCTTCTTCATACTATTTTGAAAATGCTAATGCTATGCACTTTCCACGATATTTATCAAGTATCTTTATTTGATGTGGAGGAAATGAAGATAACACGTAATGAAAACTAAAATTCCACATAGAATTGTCAGTGTCACATTCCTTGAGATATATTTAAACATTGTCATGTAAATTTAAGATTGAACTTTGCACATATTAGTTGTGTAATATTCATTACACGAGATTTTATGAGTTTTAAATAATTTAAATTTTAAATGTCCAAAATTATAGTATAGTAATTAGAGCCACATTTTATTTTCGGTTGGTTATCCATCTACAAAAATCTTATGATTTAATGTTGTATATTCCAGAAATGCTTAAAAACGAGCGAAAGGCCGCTGGGCCGCTCACAACCATGGGTGTGACATGGTTAGCCAGCACTCACCTTTGCTTCTTCGCCGCCTTTAAAATTACGAAGTAATGATCAACGCGTTACATTCTAATCCAAAAATAGAAGAAGCATTTTTACCTGAAACAAAAGAAAAAACTAATCAGCTCTAAAACAATATTGAGAGATTAAAATAAATGAAGACTCGGTTTATCGAAAGCACAATGACGCACCCGCGTAATCTAGACCGTTGGTCACATTATCGATATACGAGTTGACAGAGTGCGTCATATCTTTTCTCTGTGTTCACTGAATCGGTATCTACATGTTACATGCACATATTAACATAATCAAAACAATAACACAATGTATTAATCGAGGGCACCAATGCCTCAAGTAACAAATCTCTAGTCGTTTTCATACCGATTCCATTTATTTATTCTTAATGTATTTTTCTTATATTCTAAATGCATTTTCTGCTAGTCGACTTTTAGGTGGTACAGAGAGTTAGATATAAAATAAATATTATATGTACATATATCAGATATATAAGGAATACATAATATATAGCCATCCTGATCTCCAGAGGTAGTGCATTCCAAAGAAAGATAGATTAAATAAAAAAGGAAGAGCATAAAGTCAGAACGGTGAGAAGGGCATTCTAGAAGACGAATATGCGTAGAGCGAAGGTTTTTATGGCTGACAGCACATAAATATTGAAGATAAGTGGATAAATAGGTGGGAGCAGTTGACGAGTGAAGAAAAGTGTGAAGAGTGGTTAGAGCTCTTAAAGGACGTCGCTGGCGTATAAGTAGCCATTGAAGTTGAGTATAATAAGGTGATACATAAAGTAATTATTATTCTTTATTGTACACAACATTTTATACAAAAAAAACAGTAAATAAATCAGAAGGGCATTCTAGAAGACGAATATACGTAGAGCGAAGGTTTTTATGGATGACAGCACATAAATACCTACATACATATACTACATAACATTTACATATACATACATAAATGTTATAATACTCGTACTTTTACTCTTTTGCGAAAAATATTAGGAGATGAGCTTGCTCGGATATTATGCGACAGCGCGTTCCACAGCTTAATCGCCTTCACGATAAAGGATTCGCCATATCGTTTTGAGGAGTGCAAAGGAATTTTGAGGAGAAGGGTTTGATACGTCTACACTGAGTACCGCGTTGCACAAGGTAGTGAAAACGTTCATATGTTAAACATTCATATACATGGTCATATAAGATTGAAAAAGAACCAAATGCAGTTATTCAAAAGTCGGTCAAGTTTATTGAATTCGGGTCAAAGTAGCAAACATCGCCATTGTCAGTTAAAGGGAAAATTAAGGCCTGCACGAGCATTTTTTAAGTTTTTGTAAGCAAACAATTCTTCAGCCGATAAAAACACCGCAGAGCACCGGACACTTTATTATTGACACTTGCTACCTGGTCTTTCCGGTTAAACGTCACGTCAAAGTTTAATCCAAGATTTTTTACATTTTAGCTAAAGGAAATGAGTGTATTGTCAAATACCATTGGTGGGAGATCAATTTTTCTCACGGAGCGTGAGCTTCCAACTATGATGGCTTGACACTTTGTTGGGTTGACAGTTAAGCTAAACCTATCTGACCTTTTTTGACGGCAATTAAATCCTTGTTTAATATACATATAATATCTGGCACCGCGTTAGTGGTTGTTTGAGTGTAAAGCTGCTGATCATCGGCATAAATATGGTACGTACAACGAATATACCGCCTTGAGGAACGCTATTTGCAAAACTAAGCCAACTTGATAACATTTCAACAGTATCGACAGCCTGCTGACGTCCTTGGAGATATAAAGAAAACCATTCCAGTACTCCATTGGGAACCATCAAATGGAAAAGGATTGCTAACAGGATATCATGACTGACAGCATTAAAGGCGTTTGAAAAGTTTATTAGGGCCATAACTATAACTTTAGTATTCCATGCCTTCCCTAATATCGCCAGTTACTTTAAGGACAGAGGAAATTGAAAGGAAAAACAATATAGAAATAGGTCTATAATGAATGAGAAGAGAATAATATTCTAGCTAATATTATAAATGCGTTTTTGTAATAGCAATTCTGAAATTTTCTTTCTTTTATTCTTAGTAAATTACCAGACCATCTAGAACGGTACGGATATTATTGTAAAAGGAGCTTATAACTTCTTAAGAAATTTGTTAACTGGATTACAATAGGTTTTATATTTGAACTTCACAGGCACTACGATTATCATCTGTCCGAATAAATTTTGTATAGTTAAAAATGAAGAGGCAACCTTCCTCCGGAGTGAAAGCTTATAAAAATAAATTTCTTAGAAAACGCAGTCAACGTGGAAGCGCATCCCCATGTGCGATGCAAAACAAACACCGTTATAAGCTTCGACAAACTGCCGAAAACGATTCAAAGGCTATAAACTATAAACAACGTAAACCGATTAGCACGCCACAATCGTGCAGACCGCCATTTATTAATATACCAATTACAAATTCCATAGTAAAAGCCGAACGAGGCGACGCATTTAAAAATAAAAAAATGAAAGTTGATGATATGGAATTCCAAGTCAAAACTTGATGAATCTATGTAATAAAAAGTGAATAATGGTGTTATTCATTTTTCATAGATTGTGAACGTTTTATTTCTTCGCTACAATTTGATAGAACCGCGAATTAACTATCAACAATGAGCGACCTATTTTAAGGCACGTTTTACACAAATAAAAGTAGCAATATTTTGTTATTGTCCATTATTTATTATAATACACGAAATTATTCCAAATTTTGTTACCAATAACAAAGAATTAAAAAACAATTTAGTTTTGTACTAAATATTTTCCGAGTATTTATTTATTTAGCGAAAATTCTCACGAATGTTATTTTTTTTTTAATTTGACAGAGCTGTGATGCAGCTTGGAAGACTTTTGTTATTAAGTTGACGGGAGATTTTCCCAGAATTACCACGAGATTATTTGTCGGTGTTAAAAAAATTAGTGTTATAACAAGGAGATTTAATGGAACACGATGCGAACTGACACAAATAAAATATTCAACGTGTTTCGCAACAAGTTCTCTTGAATAATTGACCTGTGCCAGTGTCGTGTTTGCGTATGCTGTCTTTAATATTAGAGGAATTTCGTCAGAGAACAACCAGACTATTAATATTATACAAGGCCTTTGACATGTACCTACGAAAGAGTGAGAGAAGATTGTTAGATCATAACGGTTGTTACTCTTAGTTGATAGGGCGAGCAGAGCGAGTAAGGTTTACATTTACCGTATTTGTGCCGAAAAGACATTTTATTTATGTATATACATAAAATGTATTTACACCTCAGTCCTGCCAGCATAGCACATGCGTCAGTGTCCATACCCACAAAATTCGATTGTTTGCTGGTACGTTAACTAACATCGATATAATCGTCCATAGAATAGAAAACCCTTCTTTTTTTAAACGCTACCTGCTCTATGGTTTGTGTTACGAGGGCGTTTAACATACATAACTTGCGCACGTACAAACACCCAGATCTGAAACAATTATCTGTAGGTTATATAAATAATTATTAGTAACTGCGCCAATCGGTCATCATATCCCCCATCCCTCTTCACGTCCCCTATCACATACCTTCCCACACCCTACACTCACTTCAGTGTGTGTAATCAACCGCAATATTTAGTAACCAATACGAATTGAGAACATTTAAGGGGAACCCTAATACAGGCAGCAATATTGCATCTGATGTTGCAACATTACATGAACAGCAGTGTTTGTTTATGAGGTGATACATTGAATTATCTCTTTTAGAAAAAAATTGCGATACCCATGATATCTACACTAATGACCGAATTTCGATTTACAGCATCCATTATTTTAGAGCTCAATTAACTGAGCGGAAAATAGTACAATGCACAAGAGAATGTGCATACACAGTTATACTTTTGATGGGACAAAAATACGACACGACCAGAGAGAAACCAAGCAACGATTTGTTACAAGTTTGTTGGACCTGGACTTTATTTAACTTTTAAAGCAGTCGAGTAATCACCCCGTCTTATCCTTACCCAACTAGGGAACAATAACATGTCATCGATGTTCAGTCAAATTCAAACCCATGACCTCCGAATTGTAATCCAATACGACTAGACGACAGTAAAGGGACACATATTAACCAAATTCATGCAACAAATCTTAAGTAGCAAGAGTTGAATAGAGCAACAACAATTAGTTTTCCAATTGCGTGCTCACTTTGCTGCGTTGCAATAGAAACTAAACATCAATTAAAATAAATAACCAGTACCAATAAAATATATATCTAAAGGTTAAGCTATATTTCCATATATTGCATGGTTCTGTTATATAATATTATTTATATTATAAATGACTCATACATAAAACAAAACAGTGATGCCCGTTATTTCTGCTGTGTTTTGCATCTTGGAAATTACCAAATTGATTTTAATAACGTTTTAGGGGTACTTAGAGCTAAGTTAACAAATTACCTAGATTTAAAGATGAATAACATAGAATTTATTTTCGCATAGAAAGATGTGGGCAATGGCAAAACATATATAAACAAGAAGAAGAAAACCTTTAAAGCCTTTTTATAGCACGCAAATTGTTGACTATGGTTCCTTATTTTTTTATTTATTAAACTGTGTAAAAAATAGCAGTATTTAAAAAACATATAATTTCAAATAAATTTCAACCCATGTAAAGTTTCACGCATTGACTACTTCAAAATTTAACAACATTCTACATCGATGCAAATACTGCAATTTATGTCAAACTTCTTGCTCACACGTAAACGTATCTGGAGGCGGTCACGTTGAACTACACTCTCAATCATTCAAAGACACGCTGTAGCATCTTCGAGTACACAAACTTTAACGAACGACGCGATTCCAACTGAAATATAAGTTATCAAAGTGATTCAGCGCACTTTTAATTGGTTCGCTCCGATGTTCATTCCGACTGATTGCTTTTAAGTATATGAAGAACTTGGAACATTAAAATGCATTCGATATATAGATAAAATAATAAGATGCTTTTCAGATGTCCATTATATATACCAGACTACATATTAATAAAACTTGCATATATCTGTTATTTTTTGGTGAATGAGAATAAAATTATAACATACCTAGTCTATATATAAGCAATGAAATATTATTAAAATTTATACTTCATATTATATAAGCATCAGCAAAAAATTAAAAAAAAATCTATCGAAATGGCCACCTTTGACTTTAATCTGTTTGGCCACGAATGTATGGCTTTGCCCATATTTTCCAAGGGAGATTTCACTACTGCTTGCTCCAAAGATTTTTTAAGAGACTCTATGTCGCCGCGTCGTGTAGAGCACTCTAAAATTTACCATAATTTGAAGTCTAAAGTGTTGAGGTCTGGGCTAGATGAGGGCTCTTCAGCTCTTATAAAGTCCTGAACCAGGTGGAGAGTCCTGCTGGAAAGTCCACGGTATATTTTTAAAAAGCGTATTACTGAGAGATTTCACAACATGGTCCGAGACTGTATCTTGACACATCTAGACTTTTCACTCCTTTTTACAAAAATGAAGCTTTGTGACTCCTTGATAAGACACGCCCCATCAAACCATCACTGACGTAGGATGATGACCACGTTGTACCTTTTCGACCACTTGAGCAGCTTCTTTAGAACTGTTAGCGTACACTTTATCATTTTGCTTATTGTAGCGTTCTTCAATCGTGAAAATTTTTTCATCGGTAAATAGGATTTTTCTGTACCTTTCACCTGCGTATCGCGACAGAAGGCATTTTGATCGATCTACTCTCTTTAATTGTAAAGATTGATTTAGGGCACGTCCTGTATATCGACGATAAGCACTGAGCTTCAGGTCATGTTTTATAATACGCGACAGAGTCCTAGCCGGAATCTTCATTACTCGCTACAAAATTTTTTGCTTCCTAATGAGGTTTCGACGAATTCTGGCTTTAACAGCATTAACAGCCTTTGGAGTTCTAACAGCACGCGGCCGCCCCTATCTTTTCTGGTCTTCGACAGGGGAAGTGTTGTATTTATTGATAGTACGGTATACGAACATACGGCTGACCGACGGCTCCATACCCACTTTGTGCTAGGCGATCACTATTAATATATATAATAATCCAATTTTCTTTAACACCCCATTCCATATTGTAAGTTGATAATGAACACGAAAAAATATACGAAATGACGCAAAATCGAAAGAAGTTTTTAAAATAATATACTTGTTCCAAATTAAAAAAATTAAAAAGGTGAAAAAAAGAAAAGTTTTTATGTGACAGTATTTATGATCAGACTAGTTATATACCTAACGTTTATAATAGAGCACGAAATTATTTAAGGATGTATAATTATTTTATATGCGTGTGGGTGTGTGTGAGTATATATTTGTGTGTGCATGTGGGGATGTTTTATTAGTTCAGAAGGTTTTCGGTTTCCTCGTAGTTGAGAGAGAGCAGCCACATTTTTAAATATTTTTTTAGAGAAGTATGTACCGATTTCACCGACACCGCAATGCCTGAGTACTTTGTTGTAAACAAAAGGGTGAAGAAACATGGAACAGACCAAGAAGGGAGTTAGTTTTAGGACAAGGAATTCTGTAGGTACATCTGGATGCTATTAAATGATAGTTATTTCCGTTTTTTATTGTTTATTCACTAGTAATGACGCTTTTAATATGAATAGTTTCCTAACTCAGAATACCGGAAATTCAATGTACAATTGGTTAGTAGGATAGTCAAAAGGTTTGCTTAATGTCACTTTTAAAATTGCTCTTTGTGCTCTTTCCAGTTCATGTTGCCGTTGCCAGATAACTAGTCTCCCTCTTTCTTTTCCAATAATTCGTATTCCAACTCTAAACATTTTCCTAGCCACATCACAACACCACACACACATTAGCAACGCATAGGCTACTCTTACTTTATCGCTTAACAACACACGAAACATCTGTTGTTTGACATCTACCTATATCGAGACAATGAAGTGAAGTTAATACCACTTCAAAATTTAAGTTGGTAAACCAACCTATAAAATATGCAATAAAGCCCGGTTACTTTTTTAACAATATAAGTTCACAGTTTCCGCAGAATAATCGACCACAAAAGTTTTACAGAGTAAAACTTTGATTAAGGTGAACGAATATTGTGTTTATTTTACAAACTGAAGTTGATTGAACAAATTTTAATATGTATAAATTTAATCCATGAATACAAAAAATATAAACATAAACGTTTGAGGTGCGTGTTTTTTTAAGTTTGTACATGCAAAGACCACCTGTAAACTTTTTCAAGCAGCTGATATGCCTAATGATAAATGCTTTTGGTTAAAGGTGTTACCAATCCCAATTTTTGACTAGAGTAACTGTCATGTAATGATGGAAAAGTCACTTTCTTAATATTAATGTTAGCCCATAAACTAACAATGTCTACTTTTTGCGAGACAAAATTCAAATATGTTAATTATCTAAACGCGATGCGACACCCTAGGGAAGTTGCTGCGGGAATTGCATGCAAATGTTATCGCAGATGTTGTCGCGAAACCATGCAATTTGGAGCTGGCCAAAGTGGAGTGGTGAATGCAGCTGTTTGCATACAAAGTGAACGTATGTATGTAAATGTTTACATTAGCATTGCTTACGAGTAAACAGACTAATTATAGTTTCGTTTTTGAGAGCCTAAATTTCGTCGAATCACTGACACTGAAGAATGAAGTGAAATAATGACTCATACTCAAGGCTAGTGTAAAATTAATAACGCTTGGCTTGTGGGGTTATCAGATGGTCAATTTTACTTTCTTTTTTCAAAGCACCAATAACTCTTGGATGTTATGTAGTGGGTTTTCATGTACGATAGTCATCTATTATCAACTGTGAACCGTTTATTCCTTTGACAACTTTTTCAATAAAAAAAGACAATTTTTGTATAGAGAAAGATTTACAAGCGAGCAGACTTTAAACTTGATGTTAAGTGATCCCGTCGTCTATGGACATACTTAAAATCCGAGGTGGTAGAGCATAACATCCTTCATACAGCTTTTGCTGCACTTCTACAGCCACACTCGCCCGGGGAGGTACCACCACCCTTCACAGAGCCAGCA
>DWHK01000665.1:0-13097 GCA_018247855.1 Graphium androcles
TGTCAGGAAAGTACTTACACTTCGAAGGCGTTTAAAATCGGTTTTTGTAATTTTGTGTCAAAATAATGTTGTTTCGGAACAACAGTGGGTCAACCGAAATAATAAAATAGGTCAATCGGTGAAATTCAGGTTTCCAACCCCTGACATGGAACGTACAGGTAAAAAATACTTAGGAAGATGAAGAGCAATCACATTGGAATAAGGATATTTTTAACTCATTGACATTGACTGTCTTTATGTATGACCTGATGTCCATTAATTACGCGAAGTGTCTAAAGATTTGGCTCGTTTCAAAATTATATAACTTAAATCAGACATGCAACATTATAACTTAGAGAAACAAAGAGAAATCGGATTAGAAGCAGGATAATTTTCACCTCATCGACTGCCCTGATGTATGGCTAATGCATAGATAGGATATTGGCGCTAGATAGACCATCTGGCGTCCGCGCATCGCCTCAATTCATCGCACGTTCTAGGAGCGATGTACCCATGATTAGGCACTATGCGACACATTCCTCCTGCACTTGTCACGACAGGTTGGCAGATACTTTGCATGTGTCCACTATAGCACAAATCGCTAATATTATAAATGCGAAAGTTAGTTTGTTCGATTATGTTTTTTTTTTGTGACACATTCACGTTCTAACTTCCCAATTGATAGTCAAGAAATTCTGCATGCACATACTCATAGGTACAGAAATGGTTATAGGGTACCTTTGGTCCAGAAAGAAAGTACTGTGTCCAAGCAATATAATGAAAATAATAAAGACTTCCTCACCGAATTTCGGCCACGGCGGCCAATCTACTCAGAGACCAGCCAACTGCACAGGTGATATAAAAGTGCACCGGTCTACGTACAGAAACAGATGCACTCTCTGTTCCTTTACTCTCATAGCCCAATGGGACTGATATCCGACACGACCGGAGAGAGTTCAGGAGCTCTGCGTAAGTCCGAATTTTACATCCCCATTCGGCGCATGGATCATCTTTATTTTCCGGCAATCGGGTGATCAGCCCGAATTTCCCTAACTTGACTGAGAAACAACAACAAAAAGCAATTGTCCCCTGCGGAATTCGAACTCACGACCTCCAATTTGTAAATCAATGGCCCGGAGGGAGTTATGCAATACAAAACTAGCTATCACGCGGTGATCTTGTATGAGAAAACTATAACAGCGTACAGTATAGTACAGTAAAAAATACCTGTAGTATTCTGGAAGGAAATTTCCAAAAAGAAACTACCCCCGAGGTATCTTTTGCATAGCGTTAACGCAAACAAAACCATAGGCAAAACCAAATAACCTATATAAACTAGTGATCACAAACATGCTCTCTGAGGCAGGCATGTGGTTACCTCCGCACTGTGGGGTGACAGTCGTGATACCTGATTTATTAATTAACAGCTCGAACCTTGCATCTATGTCCACATATTTCCTCTCAAACGTAAGTAGCTAGTTTAAATGATGAACGCCAGTTAATATAGAGATATAGAATAGTACGAATGTCTTGAATTATTTACAAATTTAAATAATTTTCTTTTATTGTTACTAACCAATAGCTATTATTACTATATAAGATTCATCATATTATATACATACCAATATTATAAATACGAATGTGAGTTTTGTCGTTTGTTCGTAACCCTTTTTTCTCCATAGAGACTTAACTAATCATTGTGAAATTTTACATTGTCAGCGGTACGGCAAAGGGTATGGGTGTAACAACCAGAAATAAGTACTGTTCGCGAGAGATAGAAAAAAAATCTTTTAGACTGTCGCTAGTATTACAACGCGACCTACAAACATAAATATAATGCAAGATGTGGATCATGGAATACATAAAAGTGGTCCAAAAAATGGGATAATAATCCCTAATTAATATCCCAAAGCAAGAATGGACAACATCTACGTAAATGCGAGCTATATGACAAAGACTATGGAAAAAACGTCACCTTAAGTTATTTTTATAATAAGATAGAAATTCGTTGCCTCCGTAATGTTTTACACAAACTTTTAAATACTCTAGTGGATTTTACTTTTCTGTTACTTTGGGTTGCTTTTAACTTTTATGTAGATTACCAAAAACAACAGTCAACCGCGAATTTAAGAATTAGATACTTATATAGAGAACTTTTAAGGTTTTTTCTGCGAACTTTCTTAGAGAATTGGATCTTTAATGTAATTAAACTTTTAACAAGCTATATCAAAGATGGCCGTGTTATCTTCGATAGATAAAACGCTATAACTGTTATAATAATATAACACCTTATAATGATAATAACTTATTAAATAAACCTTTTGCCGTCGTTGTTTACAGACAAATAAAATCCCGCCGCCATGTTTAATTGCACAGATAATTTATACAATTACGTATTGTTGTTCCACCGAAGTGATGATTTATATGGTTATTAATTATAATGCCAGTAGTTTCACCCACAACGCGTTCAAAATACGTATTCCGGTTTACTAAATACAACACATACTTTTAAACAATGCATTTCTTGACAGCGATGTAAATTATTATACATTTTTGACACATTTTTTTAGAAGTTGGGTTATAAATGAAAGGGCCAATCCCTTAGTGATAAATAAATAGGTGAAAAAAATTTATAGCATCATCATATTCTATAGATGATATTACATACGATCTCTGAAGCGGTACTAGAGGAAAATGTGATGAATCGTTTTAACTACATTTAGCAATACAGTAAAGCTAATATTTTCCCATTACTTTGGACAATGTATAAGATTAAAAAAGATAATATAAAGACAAAAACTTACGATATTGAATTATTAGTTTTTGGGAAAAATATGCAGTCGTCATTTTAAATTTACTTAGTTTTTTTTTTATTTCAAACCTTGCTTACGTTCGAGCCTTCAGCTATTTTAAAAAAAGTTCGAAAAACTCAAGTTTGTAGTCGGCGTCGGCGATATTTTCCCGCGCATTTATATGTCATCTGTCAACTGCGCACATTTATACGCAGCAATATTAAGTCCTTTGTCATGTTGTGAGCAAGCACTTAATGATTTATTATAGTATCTTTAACAAAATTATCCATATTCGATAATCATGTTGACATTTAGCACAATGTAAAGACATGGTAAAAGAAAACATCTGGCAACTTAACAAAGGAACATAAGGCGAAAGATTTTATTAGAGTAACGCGTTTACAAGAATGTCTGAGTCGGAACATTCTGACTTTTTCTTTAATCAGCATTATTGACTTGGGTCTTACTAAAGTGTTAACACTTACGGAGTTTCTAGCTCATCGGTGACTTCATTAAAAAGATTAATGGAATATTTGCACCGAACTAATATAGGAGGTGAAGATTTACTGGAAATAAATAAACAAGTAAATAAAAACAAAAAAAAATGTGATGGCTCAGTTTACGGGTAACAAAGTAATCAAATATCAAAGTTGGGTAATGGCATCTGTCAAAATATGACTTAATATATATAGGCTGTTTTTACTTTTAAATTTTAACTAAGTTTTAAACAGCAGAAACTGTTTTAAAATATGTGAAACACTAGCACCTAGCAGACATTGTCCTACCTGAAGTCTGGCAAACCGATATCAGAACCGCGGGGTCCAATTGCGAATTTATGCCATCCGGCCTCACCCAAGCACACACACACACACACACACACACACAAAATCTCATTAAAAGCCGCCCAACTATTTAAGAATTAAGTGCGTTCACAATCCGCTACCTGCAGCTGTAGCGCTACATACTCGTAGTGAGTTAACTTTAATTGCGTTATAGTACAATACAGCTGTTCAGCGAAAAGTTCACTGATTACTGCTACAACTGATTGTAGATTGTCCAGCGTCGTTGCTACTTGTAGCGCATTTTGGAATTTTTTCAAATTCAAGATCAAAATACGTTTATCAAATAGACGCTTGCGCGTTCTTATGAAAGGTCAAGTTTTACATAGAGATTCATGTTCGTAACGAAGCTGTGGCTCCCAAGCTCGGAAAGGTGGATTCTGCTGAGAAGAGCGGGCGAGAAATTCAACATTTGCTCTATTAAAAAGTTATTGATGAACAATTTTTTTAAGTATACAATGGTCAGATTTGAAACCTACATACGTGAGTAACAACAGTTACCATGCTTTTGAGTCATCAAAGTATTCTGCTACGGTAATACGGAATGCACCCCCAGTGTGTTTAATTAGTATAGTTAGCATAATCCTAGCGCATTAACAACTTGTATAACCATAACATATAAACACCATAGAGCCGTGGTAGCGCAGTGTCCGGGCGCTCGCCTTTAATTCTGTACACTCGAGGCGAACATGAGTTCAAACCCCGGTGCCGGCACCAATGAAATTGTCATTTTCTTAATTGCAATTTCAAGTGCTGATTTACCACGTGCTCGACGATAAAGGAAAACATCGTAAGGAAACCTGCATATCCAATATGTGAAGTTCGCCAATCCGCACTGAGGCCGCTTGGCGGACTATGCCCTATACCCTCCGTCTTGAGGAGGCCTTTGCCCAGCAGTGGGACAATTTGAAAATGGGCTGTTACTTTACTTTTATAAACACAAAAGGAGGTAACAGAATCGTTTTACCCACCCGACAAACTGGCTAGGCGCGCGATCGTCCAACGTACGCGCGCCTCTTTGCCAGTGGCGTGGGCGGACGTCTGCCCTGGGCGCCCTAGGCTCGCAGGCGGCGCCCACCAGCAGCAGAGCCGCGACTATCCACCGCGCACTCATCGCGCCACCATCACCCTGCAATAAAGGAACATGTCAATACAGCTGGCAAATACTAAGGGACTCGACTACTTTATAGATAGCGTGAGTATAGTGTGAAGTGTTAGAGAGTGAATTACTGGGACAATTACATCATATACACGACTCTTACTGTACCGTCCAGCTCCTTTATTTTCAACCGACTTCAAAAAAGGAGGAGGTTCTCAACTCGATTGTATTTTTTTTATGTTTGTTACTTAGAAAACTTTTTACTGGGTGAACCGATTGTCATGATTCAAGCTGGGGCTTCTCGTGTAGTCCCATTTAAATTTGAATAAGATCTGAGAAGTAGTTTTTAAGTTATTAATCAAATAGTTGAAGTTGAAAATACATTACGAAACTTTACTTTTGAGGCGGTTGAAGTTGGTTTTTTTTTAATCTTCTATGAAAATAATACTTGTATACAACGATGTTTGTAGTGATATAGCTAATATACTAATTAAAGCTGGTTAAAGGCTGGGGATTACTAAGCCTTATACTTAGATACTTACACTAGTATAGTGTAGTGTTGAAGAATTGATTTATGCTTTATTTAAAAAAAGTACTACCCTAACTATAAACTCTAAGGCTTGTGTTGCAAGAGCAATTTAAACACACAAATTCCACACACGAAACAATTGTTTGTAGACCATATTTATAATTGTCCCTGATGGGATTGAACCCACGACACACTGAAGCCAACGGTAACTGCGCCAACTGGTCATAAAAAATTACACGGACAATTACATCTTACACACGACTCTTGATGTAACGTCCAGCTCGACTGGGACTTTCTATTTTATAAAATGTTTTTAGGGATGTAACTAATATGCTAATTGAAGCTACATAATTTTTCCGCTCAAAGTAGCTAATGTACTGGATAAAGCTTTATAACCACGCATCACGCGATACGCGGATCGCCAGAGCAGATAAGTGTCATCGCTTCGCATAAATCCAGCCCGAATTAAAAATAGTTGTGTTTTTGCATTTCGTATAATCCTATGTAATTTAATTACCAATCTATTTCTTTAACATAAAATTCGAAAACGCATCTACAATCATTGCCGTGGCTTAGTTGCTAAGTTTCCATTCCTAATAAACGGAACATACCTGATAAATTTTTATTAACCGTCAAAGGAATAAACATATCACATGATCACCATATAAACAATTCGATATCCATTTATATATATACAATCGTTTGAGCAGTTTAACTGCTAAATGCAAACATATATACATCAATTTTTATAATCATACCCATTCGTATAGCATTTGCTAATAATATGATTGGGTAAAAATAAAATAAACTTAAAGCGTGGTAGTGGTCTAATCTAGTATTTAATCACCACCACGTTTGTAAGTTAAACAAGATTAAGTGAAACAATTTTTCCCATATATTCGTTAGTTAGTTACATAACGATAGATTCATCCCACAATAATAGCTGACTCATATCACAAACTGCCTGTTGCGTAACAAAATTAGAACAGTTTACTTATATAACGTCGATAAACGGTTTCTTTGCTTTAACTCTTCTAAACTCGGCACTAAAGCCGCTCTGTGGCAATTATCGGAAATGTTTAGAAACCAAGTTCAACAGTCAATGTCGCTATCAATGTATTAGGCGAAAATGTTGCCATTCCAAGAAATTTAAAAAGCATCTATTATTAGAGTTTCAAAACATATACGTAACGGTCTAACAAAAACGTGATTGTATTAACTTTTAAGAGTAAGCAAAAAAATCTCATGATTTCTACTTGTATTTAAACATTTTTCAATGTAACTGTCTTAAGAATTAAAGCACGCTTATTACATTTTTTTTTTATTGAAGACACTTTTTTTTTAAACTTGTATAAGCAAAAAATAAATTATTAAAAAGCCAACTTTAATGCATATAAATATGACAACAAGCCGTCTAATTTCTTAATTTGCACAGTGATATTGAATGTTGTAAAATATTCAAAATGGATGTAAATTTTAATATTCAAAGAAGGCAAAAATATCAACTTTGTTATAGTTTAAAGTATTTTTGCAGGCAGAGTTAAAACTAATCTCTTTTTCACATCTCCAATTAAAATACACTCTAAGTTTTTCAAGAATTCCCTCCATAGATATATTTAAACATACTTTAAAACATCTGTCAATAGAATAAGCATAGAAGTAAAAGTTTCTTAAGCAAGACATTCGACTTCGACAAACCAACTTCGACTTTTTTAGATTGAACTTAATAACTTTTCCAGTTATATCGATTTAACACCAAACTACTTAACTGATTTTAATAGGACCAACGTAAAAAACATTAAACCGAATTGAGAACATCCTGTTTTTAAAATCGGTTAAAAACCTCATCTGCAAAAATTCCACTGCAATAAAACTTCTCTTCAGCGTCATTTTAGTTTAACTAAAACAAATCCAAACTGCTAAGTTATATCACGGTGTTAAATGTAAATGTAATAATTTTAATATCAATACAATTTTCAAATGAGCTGCAAATAGTTTACTCTTCCTGTTTATATTTATGAGAATTATTTTCATCAAAAATTGTAAAATTGACGTCTATCGCCTTGAACGGGATATAGGCATGACATATTTTTCAGTTTTTTCATGTAAAAAAATAACTACCAAACGGATTTTTATGAAAATTTAAAGAGGCCAAACTGTGGAGTAGTAGGATATATCTTATATCCTTTTAAATATTAAAAAGATTTAAGAATGCGAATCACAAATGATAGAGAACTGAGCTAACAAACTTAAAAAACAAACGAATTGATAATCTCCCCCCTTTATTGACGTCGACAGAAAAGATCTAGAGCGGAGAACGCAAATCACGTACGAATCCAGGGCAGAGGAAATGTCCAACGCAGAAAGCCCTTTAATAACAATTCCGATAGCTTTATTGGAAAAGAAAATAAAGCAAAGGGGCGAACGATGCGCGGGGCGGGAGCGTAGAAGATAGAAGTGGACGACACAGGGGCAATGCGGGGGCGGGGGGTCAAGGAATCTGTGCCTAAATGATAACGAGGTACATCGACCCCCACTATTACTATACACGCAATATCACACGCTATATTTAGTAAAAAAGCATGTCAAACAACTGGCAGCTAATCAAAGGCTTGCAAAGTCTAACTATTAAATCAGTCCAAGCTAAGCTGTTCTACGAGTTCTTGCACGATCAAGTAAATCATCTTTTACTTAAGGAAAGTTCCAAATGATAATATTGGAGTATACTACCGTTAATAATAAATATTTCACATCGTATTCACAAAGGAGGTAAAAATTTTGGTAATGGAGTTAATTATTAACATGTATCGTCTTCAAAAAAACTCGTGACCAGATAAGAACTTTTAACTCTTTTTCTCCTGTGCTTCTTATAATAAACATAACTCAACTCGTAAAGCACATAAACATCACTAGAATAAAATGTAATAACTTATAAAAAAATACACACAAATTGGCACTCACAAAACATATTTACAGAATACTTTTTGTATTGGCTGCAAAGCAGAAAATAATGGCTCCCGAACTAGGGTCAAAAACCCGAATATCATTTCCGGATGCGGATTTAACGCTGGCAAATTCGAGCATAAAACAAAGGTGAAGAACCTACGATCATACAGTTGAATTGTTTAATTTCTGCAATAACCACGGAAGAGTCAAATTTTACAGCAACCGTAATATGCAATCCTGTGCAATTCATCACTTGGACAAAATGAATCGTATGTAATATCGAAAGATAAAGATATATTTGGAATTTCGTGGACCTTCAACTTGATACTTGGCCCCATTTCAGTATCTATCGCAGTGCGCTCTGAGTTTGGGAATAACAATCGATAAAAGCGATCTTTTAGTCAATTCTACCAATGAATCGTCTTATATATTATATCTACTGTGCCGAAAATATATCAATTCTCAGAAGTTACTACCAGAATGATCATTTGTATAAGATCAAACACCAGATTCTTTTTACTTAATCAGTTTGAGAGGGGGAAAGACCGTTACGTTTCTAGTAGTTCTTTATTATAATTGAGGTAAACACTATTATTTACAAATTAATAAATAAAAATATGAAATTTCTCAAACCGGAAGTGTTTGAAGACAAATAAAACGTAGTGGTAAAACTACAAACTTAATTTCGGAAATTCCTGATTAGAAACAATGAAACGAATAGGCAAGGAAAGGAACATAAGGCTAGTAAAACCGCGGGTATAGCTAGATAAACTAGCTATACTCACGTTTTTATATACTAACTATATTAGCTAGATCGTATAGGTGAACTTCGAGATGACGATAACCGAGCACTGTATCAATTAATTTTTGGATGTAAAGTTTGACTCTAGTAACCAGCCAAAATCTTACCATTTGAATAGTGGGTATTTTCAACACTTAATTGACCGAGCGAACGAAGCGAGTGAGGTTTACAATTACAGTTGGGGCGAAAATGCCTATTATGTATGTATGTATGTAACGCGATAACTCTCGAACCAGTGCTCTAATTTAAATGAAATTTGGAATATATATAGGTAATATTAGAACAATTTTTAAGTTCGTTGGGCATCAAAATCGGTTCCGTAGTTTAAGAGATATTGAAATAAATGTAAAATAAAATAACCGCTATGTCCAGGTTCGTGGTGAACTACTAATAAATTTTATTTTACAAAACCTTTAATCTTTTATTTTACTGTCTAGCCGGTGTCTAACAGCGGAGACCTGACAGATACCTTAGTAATAACCAAATTTACATTTTCTTGCTCGCATTTTTGGATGAAGCGACTGTTGACAGCAGGAAATACGAATAATACAAGGGGTGATCCATTAACTCTAAGATAGCCAAGCACCAGTTAGTTGATAAAAAGAGAATGGGTGAACATATTCAGTAGTATAAATCAATTTACTATCAAGGAAGATGCACGCAGCGAGCGACTGTGACTCACTTTGAATACCACCGCCCACTGGCTCGTCTTCCTACTGCCGAAGTATTGTCACAGTGCGACATTTAACAGGTCACATAGAAAATAGGTTTGAACCTAGTTATCTTGTATATTTCATTTGTATATTGACAAAAACACTTTCAATTTATTTATTTTATCTAAATTTCTCTTTTTGCTATACCATTCTTCAAAGGTAAGGCCACAGTTACCCATTTCACGAGATAAGCCGTGAATTAGTCATACAACGTGACATAAATATCCGTTGAGTTTGAAAACAATGATGACTGAAATTTTACTCAAAACCATTAGAGTAGATAGAAACAAATTATCATTTACAACTTTAGAATTATTGATACCATTAAAGCGCTAAGAAAACTAATATTGTTTTAAATACGTTTATTTACAATCCATAATTACAGTTTTGACGTACTAAACAGGACCTTTCAACGACTTTAACGTTTATCCCTTTAGGCTCTGAAGTTTGCTTCGCAATTATTACAGACTCCACCAATGGTCCTGTTACAGACAAAGACACATAAACGATTCCGTGTACGCCACGAAATATCACCAGCTGTTTGTTTTTGGGTCCATTGCCAATCGGTGTAACAATAAAATTGGATTCGGTGACTTGGTGGTAAAGTTACTAGGCTAATTGTTTGCGGCGTCGCGAGTACTGGGTTCGATTTTCGCACGACACAACCGTTTGTTTAACTTACACATCTAGACCTGTATCCATGTGCAATTTATGTAAATAAAAATAGTTGTAAATTTTACAGTAATCCTCTATCATATCAACTTTATTCAGCCCGGTTAGTTTTAGCTTTATCTATTAATTAGCTTCTAACATATACACCATAACAATTTCTTTCCGAGACCCTTTAAAAAATTCGTTATATTGTTGTTTACAACAATGTATGAAATCTGAGCGTCTGAGAAGTTTTAAACATGTCCGCCAATCCGACACGTGATCGACCAACCAATCCAATTAGAATAAGGATAAAAATACCGAGAATTGTGGAAGGCTTAATTCACATGGCGGCTGGGTGCCAGCTGTTGGATGGGAATACGTTTGATGCTCAAACACATGCTCTCGCATCGTTACTCATTACATTTAAAAAAAAATAAAAGTACTACGACGCTCAATAAATTGGACCAGGGGCTTATAAAAGGTTCGAAGTATTTTGAACTAAAAATAAATCCTAAAAAAAGTTTCATAATTTTACACAAAGTTATTGTTTAATAAAAAGCAACAGCGGATTATTCTATTTATTGTTAACAAAGTTCTAATAAATATAAAAACAACGCTTATTTTCCAAACTAATAAAATTGTTTAGACAAAAATCTTTACATACAATAAAACAGTAGAGAGAAAATACGTACGAAAAACTACTCGGATACTTATACCACATATTAATCGCTGATAGAACAGTGGTGTTTTATTTAATTTTTCTGTAACTAATAATCAGAAACTGATTTTCTTCAATTGTTAATGGCAACACGTCACCTCGAAGAAACAGTGCCGAGATTGTATTTCGAAAACTAAAATAGAAATCCCCTTAAAATTGCAGATAGGACTAATGTTATTTATTTTAATTATTTTGAATCACAAGTGATAGCATCGAATATTTCAAATACAAAATTTTTGATCGCCTGCCGCTAGGACTCAATGTAGAGCCACATTTTTCACCTCTTTTTTCTCTGATCACTTTATTTGTAATATCAATGATCATTGTCAAAATTGCCAATATAACGTTTTGAATAAATATTTCAAGTTAAATATTTATAGCAAACAACTATTGTAAGAAAAAAAAGCTAAACTTAGTTTTTTTTTCTTTTATTTGTGCGAACTTGCTAATCTCTGCAACAACTAGTATTTCAAAGGTTTTTTACATTTATTATTCCAAGTCTAATTTAAGCTTATAGGCTACATCAATTAACATATTATTACGTATATTTAAAAATATATTTAAATTGCTGTTAAAAGCATTTGGCTAAATACACAGATTACATTTTAACTAAAGTTCGAGTCCAAAGCCAAAAATGTCACAGCGTAATAAAGAATACTAAAGTAGTAACACCATAAAACAATAATTTATTGGAGATAACCAACACCAAATGTAGAAAAGCTAGACAAGCAGTCTCCGCCACCAAATGCAGTTTTATTAATATCTTATTGATTGGGCCAACTTAACTCCTAGATACAAATAAAGATTTGTCATCAATTTAAATATAAAACTGAGTCACATTTATTAGGTCTGACAGTAAATTTATAAGGCTATATTTGTCAAGGAGTGTTGTATTAAGAAACTAAACAGATGAGGATCTAAGTGAAGTATCCTCATCTCAATAAATTACTTTTGTTCATTTGGCTATCAATAGGCATATAACCGTGGTAGCTCAGTGTCCGGGCGGTCGCCTTCAATTCAGTTTACTCAAGGCGAACATGAGTTCAAACCGGTGCCGGCATCATTGAAGTTAATAATTTCTTAATTACAATTTTAATTCCTGATTTATCACCAGCTCAAGGGTGAAGGAAAACATCGCAAGAAAACCGGCATATCTTAAAAATCATAAACATATTTCTAAGATGTGTAAAGTCCGCCAATTCGCATGTGAGGGGACTAATTCCTATACTCGCTGTCTAGAGGAGGCCTTTGCCCAGCAGTGGGACGATTTTAAAATAGTCCGTTACTTTAACTTTTTTTAGAAATATTTATGATCACGAATCTCTGAAGAAAATCTCTTAACAATAACGCTAGCGAACCCGCCTACAAAAACTAGTATGCGTATAATGTTTTACTTAAAGAACCACCTACCACAGACGTCGAACGACCCATCAATGGAACTCACAGAGCGTACTCGGCTCGTGTACCGAAGAAAAAAACTACCGTCATCCAGGAATGAATAGCCCTAATGAACTTTCCCCTGGCTACATTCAATTCCGGACTCATTAAGCACACACGGGACGCTGTGTAAACAACCGCCGACTCGAGCCATACTTGATCCTTGGTACTTAAAAGGAATACGGCTGTTATTTATCTAAACATGCCTTTGGATTGAGATGTGGTATATCGATACTTCGCTGCTTTACAACAGTGATTCTCAACCATTTCTTTGGTGGGGCACATTTTTAGCCATTTCAAAATTTGGAAGGAAACAAAGAAAAATATATATTAATATATTGCTGCAGCAACGCCCTCTTCACCGATATGTAAAACGCCTTACCATAAACGCATGCCTTTATTCTTATTGGTTTGAATATAGCGCTATGTTCTCCTCTACGCTCTCCGCTCTGCTAATCCGGCACTAAGAACGCGTTGCGAAACAAATAATGAAATAATTTTAAAAAATAATGGATTTCAATATCGATTCCTGCTAAAACTACACACTTCACCCTAATATTGTAAAGTGTGTAGAACTCCTATTTGTAAC
>DWHK01000666.1:0-13096 GCA_018247855.1 Graphium androcles
TTATATTAAGGATTTGATGAGAAAAGGAGTGGGAAAAGAAAAGGGTAGGAATGGCCATCCGGCAACCCCAAGAGCCAAGCATGCTTTATTTTATGCTGGCTCTATGAAGGGTGGTACCTCCCCGGGCGAGCGTGGCCGTAGAAGTGCAGCAAAAGCTGTATGTAGGATGTTATTGCACAAAATCCGTTCTTGGTGAGAGTCTATGTCGAAGCAGGAGTTATTAAACTTTTGTTGTGTTGAAATGTTTTGCTTCGATTGTTTCATAGTTGGCAGTTTTTAATCTTGATTTTTAATTTATGTTTTAACTCACCTCCAACAAAAGAAACTATGTACAGCATTATTTAATTAGAAATTGAACTTTTGAGTGAATTATGCATCTCTAGCGATAGTTGCGTATAGTTGATACGTGACCATGGTGAACGAGGCATAGTTTTTTTTTTATTTAATACATTCTATTTCATTTCAATATTAATAGTGTTTATGGTTTAAATTTACTTATTTTGGTTGCTCGGATATAAAATATTTAAATATGAAAAATAAAAACATCAGTTATTTCTTGGTCAAGTATAGAAGACGACAGCGTATAGGGCCCGCTATCGTTTGTCAATTATAGGTGACAACGGCGGTCGAAATTAAGAGGGCGGTTAAGACGTATAAAGTGTAAAATTGTTGAATTTTCTGTCATTCGGGCGTATAACGTTCATTTTTATGTAAAACTACAGGAGCGTTATTTTAAATTTTATTGCCTTATATATTTAAGAGTTCTACTCCATATTTTTTTTGCAAAACATAGATACTCTCTCTAGCTTTGTTGCATATATTAATCAGAGTTTAATTCGAGTGTTCTCATAGTTCAATTACCAAAATGTGGAATGACAAATTAATTAAAATATGGTAAGCCCGTTCCACAAAAAGCGTAATCCAAAACGCTAAATAATTAAAGAATAAATCATAATGGCTCTTTTTAAATGCAAGATGCTTAGTTTAAAAAAAACCTTCAGTAGCTGACTCCCAACGTTTATGGTCGAAAATTTCAACGAAACTTTGCTACCGTATATTTGGCATTAAAAAAAATAGCGGCCAGTAATTGCTCGCGAAATAAAAATTCATAAAATTATTGCGAAACAACCTTCACCGGCGGGGTGGAACTCGAATAAAAATAATTAAGCGACGCAAGCCTTGATTGTGGCAAATTGCTGCCGCCGGAGCAATAACTCTTCCAATAGCCCACCATTACTGTCCAGACAGTGCAAACAAACTGTTATAATCATCCCCGAATTAGACCGACCACCGGCGAAGCTATGCTTTTTTAATGTCTTCATGAAAAAAATCGAAGATACGAAGGGCTTTCAATTACGGCTGCCCGATTGCGGGGTACGTTCGAAAATTGAATTATTTAAAAACATCGACTTTGTGTGGTCCGATCGGATGAAGACGTTTTACATATTGCGAAACTGCTTATTCCTTATTTTTTAAAATTCGAATATCTGCGTGCCTTGTTTCCTTTTTTTTATTAAAGACGCCTGCCAGTTAACTTTCAAGATGTCTGTTTGCGTCTGTATTGTGCCAACGGTGGAGATGGTATCGATCCAAGGGTAGAAATAAAAACCGGCTACAGCCGCCACAACTGTTTAAATGCAAATGAATGGCATTAACCGGCCAGAAACGAAATAATTTTGCAAAATACAAAACGAAATTTTAAAATAAATCACAAGATACGTGAACATTTTGTGCGATAGATAAACTGCTGTGGTTTATGATAGCTAAATAAATACCTGACAAGCTTAAAATAAAAGAGGCAATAACTCTCAAAGAATTTTTTTTTTTCGACAATATAAAATTAAAATTCCTTTGCCGGATCGTGTATTAATATTTCATATAGGTGATCTAAAAATGTAAGTATTTAAAGAACTCAAAACCCAAAATTCTGAACCAACCGTTCAAACGCATCCCTTGATTGCCTTTTCCATATGCGTGGACGCTATCCACGCATATGGAAAAGGCAATCAATACGAATCGTAGGTCCTGTATAGTGAATATGCAACGTGGAGAGTTAATTTATTAGACAACGTATAGTCTGTTCTGTAAATAAACATCAAGTGATTTACACGACAAGATTATTTTGCCACAAAATACCGTCACAAAACGCCTCAGAAGTGTACTTCCGTGACATATTTTTTCCGTTATTTTGATTTTAAAAACAAACAACTTAACCTATTTTTATGACAATTTTATGTGACCACACTTAGGATATCTCCTTTCTAACAAAAAAAGATTCATCAAAATCAATTCATAAACGACGAAGAAATCCGCGAACACACATAAAATAATATACGGTCGAATTGAAAATTCCTTCTTTTTTTGAAGTCGTTTAAAAAGACCAGCCAGGTAAAGGAATCAAAAACGGTTTAATAAGGATAGTTGTGATTATGATTATGAGCTATTTTTCGGCTATTTCGCAATATAACAACAATCTAGTGTAATAGGCGAGTTTTTTGTTTATGATTTAGCATAGGTTTGATTGGAATGGAGTATAATTGATATTTGCTTTAAAGCGGGATCAAGCCCCACTGCGTACACAATGTTCTTGTTGTACACTGCGAACATTGCACCGATTAAGGCAATCTATGGCCGTCTTACTGAACACAGGCCGTAAACATGTATTCGCCAACTAATTGCCTTGCATTTAGTAGGCACATGTTTACATCTATAATTTTATTAGTGTGTATAGTCCTCAAATTCGTGATATCATATTTTTTCAGTTTTCAGTACTTGGTATAAGTATTTATTTATAAATATGAAGAAAAATTTTGGTTTGTTATAACCAACTCCACATTATATGGTGATCTATATTCAACATATAAACCTATTTAATTGGCAAATTAATAACCATTATTTTTATGTATAGAAATTTTATATTATAGCACTTAAAGCCATTTATAGCTAATGTATTTGTTGTTTTTGTCGCGTATGATGTATCGAGAAAATAAAACAATACATTAATTTATTTTCACATTTATTTTAATGGCATATCTCTTTAAGGTACATCATCATATTTTAACGTTACTTAATCTTACATTAATATCACTTTTATTATGTACAATAAACCGTGTGAATATTTTCTAGCACGGTGTTTCTTTTTCCCAATTATTTATAAATTCTTACATATAATTTGTTCGTTGACATGGTTTATAATTAATCAGATACTCGATGACTACACAAAATAGGAAGCCATATTTACATATAAAATATGCGTTAAATAAAACTTATTGTTATTCCCGCCGTAGCCGGTAACTGGTATTGGAAGACAAAGGTTAACTGTCTCATTTAGGTAACAAAAATATGATTATATTGAACATTACCACTACAAAATTAAATTATAGATATGTGACATTTTAATTTGTCCTATAAATTTAACACTATCAATGGAAGACTAAACGATTTTGCTGTATAAGGCACATAGAATTCTTTACACCTAATATACATACCTAAATACTTTTCTTAAAGATTAAAAAGATCTCTAAAGGCGTAAATTTTTCTTGTGTCGTTAAATATACTTTTATTAATATACACGTTGAGTAAAATTAGTGCACCGGAGAAAATACAACAAATTAACGTGTCGATGCACACGTTAATTTGTTGTTTGTGACGTTTTTATGTAAATTTTATATTTACATAAAACTGTCACAGACAATAATCGATAACACAATCGGTATAAATTAAAAACTAATATCTGAAGGTATCCTATAAACAAAGTGTTAGAACGAAGTCTAAATGGCACTTCGTGCTTTAAAAAAATAAAGACTTTTATCCGTAACAAGGGATTTTTTATCCTTAAACATGAAATACTGCCAGCCAGATGTCATCCATGAATATACATTTAATCTATTTAATCGTAAACCTATTTATTTCTACACATATATTTTAATCTATATGCTTAATTTAATCACGCACTGTGACAATCACACACAATATCGACAATCTACAGCGCAACATGTACTGACCAAGCAAGTAACTTTTGTTAAAACAAAATTAAATATATTCTATTTAAATAAAATTTTAATTTAGTAGGAACTGTAATGTTCTATCACTCATCATTTACACGATTATAGCACAATATCACAGAATAAGTATAACTAAGGGGTTGTGTGTCACCATGGTCGCCAGGGCTTGTCTTCCGGGGGCTGTCTTCGGGTGATGAGGGCTAAGGGAACCGGTTCTTCGTTCGGTGGTGGGGTGCCCCAGCCGGAGCTCGCTGGTGAAAAGCACCGCGGTTCCGAGGAAGTGGACGACGTGGCTTCGCGCGGCGAAAGTGGTACCAGCGTTGGCACAGCACCTAACGTGCTAGCGTTCACCCCAGCTGGTAGCACCAGAGCGATGTCTCCATTTGACAGCCTTGTCGGCACTAACCGCACCCCCGATCCAGGCCCAGCTAAAAATATCTTTTGTTAATAATACTCCTTTTTATAGCTAAACGTAGAGCTTGATGATGAGTTTGCTAGCAAGATGACCAAATTTCAACTCTAATTATAAGTAGATATTTTATTCAATTTTAGCTAGTGAAATAGAATCATATTCCGACCGCACCGAATTTTAGAATATCGCGTGATTTGTACCTGTTAAGACTCTAAAACTAAGAAATATCCGAAAACAAAAGTCATCTTGTAAATAAGATCCAAGAAGAACAATATGAGAAATTATGTGAATAAATGACCTTCCTCGCAGATCGGAGCATCAAGGTTTTTGTCGTTCTCTATTACTAGGTAGATACGATAATATTAATGTAGTAAATACTGAAGAATGCTTTGATAAGCTACCATCACAAATTCTGTACCACTCTACTTTATATTTGATAAATAAGTAATTAATAATAATTGTTGAAAGAACAGTCTCCAAATAAAAAAGTAAGGATGGGTAATTAATGTAGCCTTATCAATAAAGTATTCTTACCGGAGATAAAGATTGTTGAATGCTGCGTTGCTGTTATCAGTTCCTCATTGTCGGACGGAGGAGTGGGCGCTCCAGCTGGCCTAGCTCCAGGCGGATTCACGCACCCTTCAAGATGCTTGACCAGCCTCCTCCTAAGTCCTAGGTCTAGACCCGGGTACTTCGCAACTTCGGCCACGCAATGCCTGTATCCTGCCCTAAACCTGTCCGGGGATACCGTCCCTTCAGATCGAAGCCCCTCCAAATGCTTCACCGTCATCTCTAATATGTCCGCCTTCTCCAATTTGGAATGTCTGGCTGGCTGTAACAAAAAGGTTTTATTAGTTATCAATACCTCATTAGCTAAGGAAATACTTTAAGTTAATAAGTAAAAAAATCTCAGGTGAGATTAGGCAGATGGAACTGCTTAATCGAGTGTTTATATCTCTTGGCTAACATCTATCTGAACAATTGTGAACATGTCGATGATTTGATTTGAATTCTATGGATTAGTTTAATAAAAATAATGTATAATTAAAAAAAATGTTTATATGACTTAAATGATACAGTACACTTTTATCGCAATTTATAAAAGAAAATTAAAAGAATAATAATAAATAATTATTTTTAAATTTCATAAACATAACTTAAGATACTTTGTGTTTATCCAATTTCCCAAATATTAACGAAATTTGAAGCTTACGTACATCTTTTTTCATTGCATCTAAAATCAGCGCTTTCAGTTCGTTCAGGCAATTATTGATACGCGCCCGCCGCCTCTTCTCCATTATTGGTTTATTACTCTGAAACAAAGAAATATCCTTTTAATAAAAATTATTTCTTTTCCCGGATGTGACATGTTTACATTAGTATTATATTAAATATACAAAATATGCGAATATATATAGGTTTCCTGTGGTTAAGCATACACCTAGCTAATAAATCTTATTTGTAACGCAAAGAGAAATAGTCTCATCCTAAATTCTACTAATCCTATCGTAGACTGTTTATAATTTTTGATAAACATATAGAAATTATCATTTCCTTTTTTGATTTGATACTTTGACTCTTGACTTTGACAACTTACAGAATTTTATGTAATTGTGTTATATATTTTGAGAAAAGAAAATGTATTTTCTGGTTGTAGTTAAAAAAACTTAAGTTATTAATAAGCACTTGATAACAAGCAACATCAATCATGTTAATAGTTTTTTTTTATTAAAACAATCGAGTTTTTATTTTTTTACATTCATTTAGGAGTTACACTCCTTCGTTCAATTTTGTGATAAAAATAACAACTTATAAATCAAAACAAACAACTAGTGCTATTAATAGAGCCATAAGCAGAAAAACAGTTTTTTAACCTAGTGTTTTTTAGTCTGTGGCAATAGTGATAGCGTTGCAAGCGAGAAAGGCGCGTGACATAGTCGCCATCAATCTCGCGTTACACGGCAATGGCGGCGCGCGCTCAAGGTGAAGGCCGCGAAGGTCGCGCGCCGTGACTCGCGACCGGCGCGACGTGACAACGCGTCACGCGTGCTACTAACACGTGACACGCCAATGTTGCCGCGACTGCCCTAGGTCCTTTTATTTATAGCGCATTCAAGTCCTTCTCACTTAACACTTGTGAATTCAACATTAAATCTTACCCTGAGTTTGATTTTTTGAATTCTTTTATTTATAGCACATTCAAGTCCTTTTCGTTTTTATTTAAGGCCTCAACATTTAATTTTATATCTTGAGCTGATGTTATTTATTGAATAGGTAAAACGATACGTTTAAATTACATATGTTGATGTTTAAATATGACTTGGTTTCTTTTTATGATGTTATCATTATATCAAATTTGAATAGAAAAATGAAGATCATAGAGCTTATAATATTTTATCTTCTAGCTATACATCAATGTAGGTTTAAGATCTTTTTCAAAATTAGTTAATTAATTAATTAATTATCAATTTCATTTATTTAAATTACCAAAAAACCAAGTTTTGATATTTCCGTCATACCAATGAGTCATTAGTAATATTTCGATGCGTTCCAGTAATGCTAAATACTGTATTATTCAGAGATTAATCGCCTATGAGTCATCTGTTTTCATTTAAATTACGTCCTACTATATCCACCTTATATTATTACTATTTTACCTTGAATCACGTATTAAAAAAGTGCAAGTTCATCTTAAGCTATATAATTGTCATTACATTTAAATGTTAAAAATCTACATTAGATGTTTGTTTTTAATGCCTTTATAACATGAATATTATATGGTTTGCAAATGAAGTTATCATTAACAAAGAGGAAAATAGCATATATTTCTCTACTTTATACCGATGAGTCATGCCATGGTCTTGGAATATTTGAATATGTTCCTAGCGTAACTAAGAATGTGTGACTATTGCGGAAATTGCAGCCGCTTTCCGGTAAGCGAACTAACTGCATCCATACATAAGTAAATCATGTATGTATGTATGTATGTGAATAAATAAGCATTAATAGTTTGTAAGAGTGATGCATATAACTCATTTTTAATGAAACGCTCCATTTATTAAATTTAACATTACTTTGGTATGAAAAAATACAAAATCAATTCCTTTTTTGTTACTGTTATTCACATGCTCCAAGGTTAAATATTTTTTAAATTGTGAAGATATTCTAATGGAATATACGAATAGGTTTTTTTTAAATGGTGCAATGTGTTACTTATAAGATTTTATCGGTGATTAAATAAAATAAACGCATATATTCTGAAATATTTAAAGCTGTGATTCATTATTCCGCACAAGCAATTTTCGACAGCCCTAACGAAACCATTTTCATTTCCGCGCAAGGTCGCAGAGTCGAGGGCGGCACGTGGCGACACGCTCCAGCAACCTACACACTCCACAATGGCGATAACACACATTCTGCATAAACATTGCACATGTTAATTCTGTATCTACATGTACTGGTAACGACATTGACAAAAAAACGCTAAAAACGCGTTTATTTTTTATTTGACATTTAATTGTAAATTTTTTAATTTAAAAGTCAACTGTTGGTATCAATAAATATTATTAATATTATAACTGCGATATTTGAGTTTTGTTTCTTTGTAACGCTATCACGTTCTAACTTCTCAAGCGATGGTGATGAAATGTTCCATACACATTTACCCCTGAAGTTCGAAAAAGTATATGGGGTACCATTAATATCCTAAAGGAAAAAAAAAATAAAAAATTTAAGTTAAGATGACAGATTTACAGATCACAGCCATCTGGCACTATAAAAACGCCCAAATTAAAATAACACGGCAAAAAAATTGACAACGCAATCTATAAATACAAAACAATATTCATATGAAGTGTTAATCGTGCAATAAAAATTAACAATCTGTCGCTCCAAATAGAAATGGCGGCCGCATAAGCAGCGCCCGCCCAGACAGAAGCGACGAACGTGATATTTACGTAACGCCGCGTCACCGCGTCACGGAATTAGTCGCGAGGCGCCGGCGGCACGTGCACGTCTGGGCACGAGCCACGCAAATAATCGCTATGACACATTTTCACGATAACACGGGATTGGAAAACTCTGCTGTATGCATATAATGCTCAAGTGCTAGCTCATAATTCAAAGTGCAAGCATATCGAAGCGAGTTTTGTATTTTCACTCTTTTTACTATGGGTTTTTTTTAATTAAACGACTACCTGATATTTATAAATACTATAAAAATCACGTCACAACTTTCCTTTACAACTAGAAGAAGTAAAGTAATATTTTTTAAAGATTGTTTTAGAAATAATGTCGAAAGAGGTGGTAAAAATATCGAACAACACCTTTTTTCTTTGAAAGATTCGTTTATGAGTTACAACTAGGTAAATACACCAGACATACTGTGGCTATTTTTCGATTTTTGGCAATCTACCAGACACTTGTGCATCAATCTGCGGTCAATCGTTTATCTACACAATACGCACGCGTAACCAAAGCCAATAGTCTATTTAAGAAACAAATTATTTAATTGGGTGTAATACCGTATACACATACGACAACAACAGATTATATAATACTTCAGTATTGTAATTATAATACGTATATTGTGTTAAACTAATCAGCCGTAAAATCTTCTAGTGATTTAAAATCAAACCAATACGCCATGAGCTATTTTTATATTTTATTTATAAAGCGAAAATTATAATGATTACTGTAAAGATGCGAACGTATTTTTGAATGTAAATAAACTATTCTTACTTTTAATATGCTGGCATATGCTTAACTGCCTTCTCATACAGATTGACTAGCAATGCATTTGTAGATGAGTTCCTATCGAGTTTAACGTGAGCCATAACAGTTCAATATCTCAAAATAACCGTAATGGAACGCGACGTCACATAAGTTAACTCTTGGCAGGCCATTTGCCAGCGAGTTGGCAGCCGGCGTTAGCCAGTGGACGCATCGTGCCAAAGCGTGGGAGCGGACGCCACGCTTCCGGCACGCTTTCGACGCCAAGCGGTCAGCTTTCGCGAATGGATAGGGGGTTCACGATTCTAATGAACGTAGGTCCTTTACGAATTACTAGGGGATAAATACATCTTATTTATTAATCAAGCGGTCTGCCTACTGATCAGTACATCGTGTATAATCAACTTAACTCTTAGCTACCGGAAATAATAATAAGCTTAATAGCAAGTCTATACATCTGTATTTTCTTTTAAGCCCTCGGTTAAGCTCTGACTTGTGTAGGATTAATTTTGTTCGCTTTGCTGCTTTAAAAAGCTGAACTTAGGAGCCTAATAAAGTTTGTGCTTAACGTACAAAATTGGACGCCATTCATTGTAAAGCAATCGAAGCCAATAATGAATATCAATGAAACAATCTGTTTCACCAAAATTAAACTAAGAAGCTGATTTAGTTATTTTTTGCCCTTTCGTTTTCTATTTGCTGCCATAAAAATAATAATTTACTTCGACTTCCCGATAAGCCCATGCAATGCGGCAAAGGCTGCACGAAATACGCGTGGGCTTTGAACGCGATGCCACGTAACGATGTTTATCGCCTGATGATGTATCGCTCCCCCTCCGTCTGCCACATACCACCTACTCCCAAACAGCTTCCTTTAGTCTCTCGTTTGGACTCATGAATAATATTAGCGGCCCAATACGTATACATATATTTGGAAGTCCAAAAAAAACTATGTAATATGTATATGTATGATACGAAAAATTATGTAAATAAATGGTAATATTGATAGAAATTCCCAGGTAATGACATTTTTTCTTCAATTTTAGTTTTCTGTACTACTTGTCTGTATAAATGTTAAACATGACATTCATTTTAAGGGATAAATCAAGTATTGTGGAAGCGCTTAAGTTTTTGAATAGACTGTACACGAAAATTATTGAGATATAAAAGATAGATGTTAAAACTGATCTGATTGGTTAAAACTGAATACATATAAATCACAACACGTGTTTATTTATTTAAAAAAAGAAGCAATCTTGATTATTTAAACGAGAAGTAAAAAAACTTACTTATGTTATTATTTATGGCACAAGAAATATAATAATATTCTATTTCTCCTTTAGCATGGTCACCCTCACACGACGCCTAGACACGCGATATTACTCATATTATATCAATAGGTGACCGTGAATTGGTCGTTGATTCTACGGACGCGCGAGGCCACACCGCGGTTGTTATACGTCTGGACGACAGGATAAACTCAGTTATATATTGTATGCCACTAAGCTTAATATAATAGTTAAGTTTGCCGTTTACAAATATTGAGAATTGATTCAATATTGAAAACATTTTTGAATATATATACGGGCATATTCACAAATATGACAAATTCAAAATTTGTTTATGGGTACGGCAGTTGGAACTTAAAATTGGAAATAATATATATGACGTATGTATTATATACATTAAACAATGGGTCAGTAGATAATAACCAATTTAATGTAATGACGGACTAATAAACAATTTCATGGAATAGGAAACGCTTACGAAGTACTGCATGCAAATAAAAAACCGTAATGGTTTTTTATTTGCATGCAGTACTACCGATTAAAAGTAATTTTATAGAAACAAACACCACATTTACAATTAGCAATGAATGGCCGGATAAAATAAAGTATACTCAAGTAATACTCGATTTAATGCAACAGTATTGACCCTAATAGGAGCCCTTGAGATATACCATGTTTGATACTTGCGAACTGAACACGCGTCTAAGCATACAGGGTATAATTTTTATATAGAGAAAGAAAAATAAATTCAGTTTGCTTAGACGCTAGTTGACGATATAATAGATACGGTTTATCAATTCGATATGTAATCGTGAGGGCGAGAGATGACGCGGGAGTGGGGAGTGGGCGCGGTGGCCGTTCCCACGACAATTAGCCCACGGGAGCCCACGCGCCGCGCCCACGCCACCTTTGACTCAGCGGCGGTGCCCGAGGACAATCAGGGTTGCCAACATACTATTCCATTTGGATAGACAAAAGTTGGCAAGCGAGATGGTAAATGGTAAAAAGCGTTCATGGACATCAGATGCATAGACTTGTGGATACCTTCCTTGGAAAGAAGGCGTTGAATAATATGTGAAATAGGACAACAAAGGGTGAGTGGTGAGCAGGGTACAGATGGCCACCCAGCAACTCGAGAAGCTCGAGAAGAGCGATGGTATCTCCCCGGTCTAGCGAGCTGATAAGTGCAGAAGGGACGATTGGAATTAGGCGACTCAAATTTAATATACATATAACCATAAATAGAAACAAGTGTATGTTATGGGCAGTATTAAAGACAACTGAAGGTCGAACTGAACAACTTATTCAGTTTGGACCTTTAACAATCTACAGGACGGTCCATATTCTCAAAGGTAAGTCCCTCATATAAAAAATAGTATTCTATTAGTACAAAAATCCACATTATAAGATACTTAGAAATATATGATGACTCTTTTAGAATATTGCACAAATGAATCAATGTGACATTTGGCATTGTTAACTTTTATATATGAGAGTGCATTTGATCGTCGATTTGATTGTTTTTTTTTTATTGACTAATGTTCAACTATTGTGATACCTCCAGTTATTGTTATATGTACAATATTAATATATAATTTTTTAATTGTATAACCAATAAGTAACGTTCATATGTATATTTAAAACTTTTATCTGCCCTTTACGAAAAAGTTTTTTGAGGTTTTTAATTAAATTTGTTTTTTACTATTAAAAAGGTATTGACAATTGTTTATATTATAATATGACAGCGATTTTTGACATTTCATTAATGTTCTATGATTTTTTCGATTTTGACAATTTTCTAATGTAAATGTGGTTACTTTTTTCAATTTATTTTTTCCCTTGTATAAATTGAAATATCAATTAGAATTTTAAATTTGCATGCCAAATAGGTGAAATATGTCCGTACATTAAGTATTCTGAACAGCACTGTTTCCCATATTTCTGCAAATAAACATGATTTGATTTGAATAATATTTAGTTGTTTTTATGGCAACCCTGTGACTAAGATGCACAGTAACTACCGCAGTTAGGAGTCGAGGCGATAAGAGTTAGAGTGAATAATGCTAGTACAAGCGATTCACATGCGTCAACATGCTTAACGGCTGGTGCCAATTCTGACGTAGGTAGGTGGATTTTAAGCTCAGGCGGTACATTTTACAATTAGAACTGAAAGACGTCAAAAAACGTAGATTCACTCTTGTAAATGTATCAGTAACTAAGGGTGAATATTTTTTTTCGGCCAACATTTATTGAAATCATTTATTTTCAATCTTTAGTCATATTTTTAAATATGTAAATAAAAAAAACAGTTATATACAAACATTATCTGGCAATTATCGTTACTGCTCAGTCCATATTAAAGTTGTATCGTGATAATGTACGGATAATATATGTGGATATGTACATTTGTCTTGTAGTAATTAAAACTAGTAGGTTTCAACAAACAAACCATTTTTTAGCTTTCTAATATTCGTGCAAATTAATTTGCATTGATTGATTTAACTGATTTAATTCAGTTTTAAAAGCTGCAAATTTACTACAAACAACATAAACGTCCTCTATAGTTGATTATATAAAGCGAGCGAAGCGAGTGAGGTTTACACTTACAGTTGGGGCGAAAACGCATTTTATGTATGTATGTATGTAACGCGATAACTCTC
>DWHK01000667.1:0-13094 GCA_018247855.1 Graphium androcles
ATATATTTATAGTTATTTTCTACAAAGAAAATTTCGAAATTAAAACTCTTTTTCGTTTATATTCACACCTGCTTAAAAAAATTGTGTTTAGATCATTTTTAATTTTCATATTTTTCAATTAGATAACCTATGTTGCAACCGATAATTATTTAGGATATCGATGACCTGATTTCGAAAATATGCTGTTACCCGGTATTAATTTTAAGGCAAGCATCTCAACTATCCTGTGGGATATTGTTACCCCAACCTGCCTGTGTATTATTAATACTGGCGTGCACAACATAATTTTTTTCTTTACCCAACGCTGCCCTGAAGATAAGCTCTATGGCTTGTGTTGCAAGGACGATTTACACACATAAATTCCACACGCACAAATACCCAGATACGAAACAATTATCTGTAGACCATACAAATAATTGTTCGGGGCGGGAATCGAACCCGCGACGCAGAAACCAACGGCGTAGCAACTGCGCCAACGGGTCACCTTAAATCAAATCGCACTCGATTAAAACTGGGTTTTAATTGATTACTGAACAATCCGGTCATAGTAAAAGATAAAAAGAATTCGGTGCGACGGCCCTCGGAGCCGCTTCGCGATTTTTTTCTCTTTCGCTCGCTCTTTCATCTCCTGTTAGATAGCCCCTTTGTACGTATTATTCTTTTGTGGGCGTCCTTTTTTTGTTCTGTTTAAAGTTTTCATATCCTTCCCGTTTTCCGGGTGGATTAATTTTAATTCCGAGTCGAGAGCCTTTTGGAACAACAGTTTTCGGTTTTAGCGACTTTAAAATCTGGGTTCCCGATCCGACATTGTACATTTATTGTACGTAAGATGTTAATTTGTATTTCTTATGGTAAATCAAATTTCTCTGATCTCTTTTTAATAGGTTTTCAAATCGATTATATTTGATTGCCTGCATCGTGTTAGTGGTTTATGTGAGCCTATTTTACCTAATGCTTTTACTTTTCTTGAAATTCTTGTTCGCTCTTCGACAGTGAAATGATTTAAAAATCCGGAGGTGTAAAGAAACTAAAATATATCCTAAAAGCCTCATGAATTTAGAGCAAAAATTCCACCCCTAAAGGTGGTCGTGCTTTCAACGAAAGACTGTTATGGTACGTAATAAATTTGCCAGTTTAAGATAGATTTTAAAATCTAGAATATATTCTAAGAGTGGTTATAAAAAATAATTGAAAATATAATTCGATAACCTAACCCAACAACAACAACAATCCAACCCAAACAACAGAAAATACGCCAAAGCAATTTGTTTAATTGGAAAAAAAATTGATGCAGAACACTGTCGGTGGAAATAAATACGTGAAATATATTACGAGTTAAAAAAAATTATAGTTATTTTAAAACATCGGTTATTTTTATTTCAATGTTTATCAGGTATGATGTCCATATCTTAAGATGCCAAGCTGCAATGGGGCCCGCATAAGCTGGCCAATAGACTTAGCTCAGCAGCCTACGCCGTGAAAAAAATTAGACAATTGACAGATGTAGAAACGGCACCTCTGATATACTGTAGTTATTTCCACATTTTGATGCCTTATGGAGTTCTTCTCTGGGAAACTGCGGCTGACATAGATGAAGTTTTTGTAATTCAAATAGTGCGGTTTATAACCTGGGCCCCAAAGCGTTACTGCGAGATTTGTGTAAAAAATAAAAATACTGACTGGCGCTACTCAGTACATAACTGTAAGTGTATGTTTATAGAAATAAAAATGAATTTGTTAGATATTGCAACGTAAAAAATATTAAGGAGCTTTTCCGTGTTAGAAGTTATTACAATATTAATTATTATCCAATTGATAACATATCGTGGTAATGAATTGCTCGCTCCAGGCTTTTTCAAGTGACATTTATTGATTGTACATTATATAACATGATTTTGAAAAATATATAAAAAAATAGTCTCGCTGATTTTTTTACGCCGGTTCTTCACAGATCAGTAGCTTTCTTACCGAACCGGTGGTAATGTTCCTGACAATCAATAAGCAAATGTAATTACTTAAATATTGAATAAAGATATTTGACTTGACTTATCTTTTAATCAATCATTTTATGTGTGTATTATTCTTAAATATGTGCATAAAGCATGAAGGAGCCCTTATGGCTGTCGTGAATCGCGACGGTATAATCGGAGCGAGTATAATTGGCTTTAATCAAGCGATGGTGGCGTGGCGTGCGGCTGGCGTCGAGCAGCGCTGCTTATGTGTTGGAACGATTAAATGACTAGCGTGCCGGCCTAATTCTATCGCACTCGATCTTGCCCACTACGAATTTATACCCCAACGAAGTCATTATTCCCTGGTACACTAGTGAATGATAAAAGTCAACGGCTCTTATTAGCTCTGGCGCTTTGCCAATAAATAAATACTGTTGCAGAATAAATAAAGCAAAATAATCTGCTAAACGGACGGGACGGTAAGCATTGAAAACACAATTTACTCTATGTAATGCGGGGTGAACTCTTTTCTCGTCAAGAACAATGTACCATTAGTGAGGCGCCGCGCGAAGATTTCGTGCGGTGCCAACGCGTACGTTCGTTACATCACCGGGTAATGTCGCTGAGAAATTTCTCTGGGGAAATGGGGAAACAAATGAGAGGGCTCTTATCTACGCATTACCGCCGCGCGGTGATTTACGACGCGGCTGCCTACTTCACACATGGCCCGGCCTCGTGTACCGGTTCTCTTTGGCGAAATGACACGTCGCGGTTGGGAAATACACGTGAAACGGGCGTTAAACCGTTGTAGTGCTTAAATGGATAAACAGAAAGCACCGGACAAATCGCCCGATGGACGCCGAACAAGCACAATGCGACACGCTACATTGCATACGCTTCACGGTTATTCTCACCTGGTACTTATCATTATCAGTTTTATATTATAAATAATTATTATAATTTTATTTCTGTAACATTAAAAATTTGTTATCATGTCTTTTTTTATAAAGCTTTCCCTGCGGCTTCCACATGCGTTAATTTTTTTTATTGGTTTTACAACCGTAAGGGAATTCTTGCGATTCCTTTTCAAATTTAGATTTCCGCACTTCTTTATAAAAATGTTAACTATTATATTGCTTATGATAGACATATAGACGAAGGTTTTATTCTTAAGATTAGATACGGTGTACAATAAACACAACTTTTCAACACTAAGCGCTACTACTTTATATTAGTGAGCCTGCAATGGTTGAAATTCGACCGTAATTTAAAACTACTTTTTTCTTTTTGGCATTCTGCACTTCTCCTCTGCGTAAGCTTAAACTATGCTCAATCTGACTCATCTATTCAGGCATTATTCTTAAAAAGGGGTACAAAGAATTCGCTTCACGTATTATGTTTATGTGACCTAGGTATATTGATCACGGGCGTAGCAGGCCATCATCAATAATACAGGTTTAAAAACGTTGGGATTGTTCAAGATCTGTCTCGATATTCCACTAGAGGGAAAGATAAAGAGTAGATACGGCCGATAAGGCACTTAAAAAAACTACCAGAGCTATAGTCGATTTATTTCCGCATTGTGCTCGATAAGTGGGCGTACTATCTCGATCTAGAGTCGAGTCCGGCGAGAACAATGAACGCCAGCGGATTTATTGAGTAAAAATTTCGACGGCGATGTCTTGCGAAACTATAATAAATAGCACTGACAACCGCACTCAGAGACGTCAATTAACGCTTTAATGGCATTAATTGTTAAATGGACTTCTTATACACGTTTTGTTAAGATTGAAATTCGCTCGTGAATAGATTTTATGTGAGCTAATAAACATTTTTTACGCATCAACGCATTTTAATCATTCTAAATATTAGATATTATTAATTTTCCATTTAACTGCATGAATGACGCAATATTCGAATTGCCAAAAGATTTATTGCGATCGCGCTGTGTTGTAATCATTGATTTCCAGACATCAAACAAAAATTGTGATCGAAAGATATTTTTTGCTATCGATATAGGGGTTTCTTTAGTACGAGAAATCTGTAATATAATATATATGCGAAAGTGATTTGTTTGAAACGCTTTCACGTCTTTACTTCTCAACCCATCAACATGGAATTTTCAATACGCGTCGACACGGTTGCAGAATAATGTATGCAGTTTAAACTTTATTTAGAAAACCCGGCCATGTGCGAGTCGGATTCGCACACGTTGGGTTCCGCACCACCGTACAATATAAAATTCAACCCTTGTAATGACAATCCTTTAATTATTTAATTTTGTTTTTAGTATTTGCTGCTATGAAACATTACACAGAATATATATTTTTATTGCTCCTAGCAATAGAAATACACATTCTAGGAACATACATACATACATACAGTGCGTTTTCGCTCCAACTGTAATTGTAAACCTCACTCGCTCGCTCGGTCAATGACCTACATGTATTCCAAATTTCATTGTAATCGGAGGTAATGAAATAACAAAATAATATGTTGTTATTGTAATAAATTAATAGAAAAAAAATCAGAGGTCTGATTCGAGATTTATCGCTGATCATATATATATACATAAAATATGTTTTTGACCGAACTTTAATAGTGGATTTTACCCGACCTTTTACAGCAAGCGAAGTCGCTCGGTCAACAAGTGCGACTTGCATTGACATTAAACTTGAAACCCAAGGCTATTTCATGTCTATCCTTGGGGTCGAGGATCAGCCCACCGGCAATCCGCCCGCGGCGCTCGAAGCCCGACCCCAATGTGTTCACAAACTAAACGCTATGCTAATGTAATGGAGTCTCCATTTAATCACTACCTGAAGGCAATTTCGAAAATTTCAAAGAGACCCTTTGTAGCGAACGGAAACTGTACGAGATAATTTGATCAGCGTGTAAATTACTGCCGATTCGTATTAACCTTGTTCTGTTAATTGAGTTTTTCATTATTAGTTGTTGGCTTTATTAAGTTAGTAACCGAAATAATGTATATATATTTACAGAAGTTGCTGCTATAATGTACTTACTATATAGTAACTTATATTAACCTACAACATATCTTGTGAGGATTTTAAAACTTCTTTTTATCTTAACAACTCTGAGACTTATTGAATATTCGACATTTTAAATTAAATTACTTACTAGCCCTTGGGTAATAAAATTTGAAAATAAACCGCGATAAAATCCTTAAACTTGTTTAATATTCTTTTCCTCGCTTATGTGTTCTCAAGTGAGTGAATCTAATTCCGAAGACTGATTAGGTAGTAGGTACTAGGAGAATATAATTGTTTATACTCTGTACTTGGTTTTACCCGCTCGCTTCCCTTAGCGCAAAGAAAGTTTTAGCAGAAATTAAATACGAAGGATTTATGTATTTTATTGAAACCTTCTAATCACCAAACTATTCTGCAGCAAATAGTCATTATTTCATACATATACGTGATAAGTAGATTTCATATAAGCAAAGTATGACTCAGAGAGTGCCTCCGTAGCCTAGTGCTATAGGCCATTGCTTTACAAATCGGAGGTCGTGGGTTCTTCTTGGTGGGTGTTTCTTAGTTGGGTTAGGGCCATACGGGCCGATCACCCGATTGCCTGAAAATTAAGATGATCCATGCGTCGGATAGACATGTAAAAAGTCGGTCCCGGTTGTCACGAAGACCTTTGACAATCATTAAAAGGATGTCAGTAGCTTCAAATATCCTGACAACCAATCCATCCTTCGAATTCAGTTTATCCTCTTGGCTCTACACAGAGTTTTACACAGAGCGACTACAGAGATGCAGAGGTCTGATGCCAGGCGCTCTGTATAAAAACTGATATACAGCTAAAATTTGGTTGGATTAGAAGCCGACCCCAAATAATTTGGGAACAACTAATATTTTATTACAATAAATAAACAAATCGGTTGAGTTGTTTTTGAATTATAGCAAGACTAAGGAACAGCAATAAATTTTTAAATATAATCTGAAAGTATATCAGTCCAATTAAAGCTACCGTAACTAAGCTACCTAATTTGTACCCAACTTTAATGAAAATCGTAACCTAAAAAAATTCGTAACGTAAAGAATACATAGGTGTAATTGCTACTTCCACTTCCCAAAAAAGGCAAGTTATGAAAGAAAATTATAATTTTAATCTGTGTGCAGAATAGATTAAGTCAAACATCTGTAATCAAATTCTGATTCTACTTGCATAGTCTTACCAGAGGTTAAGAAGAATCGAAGACTTCAACTCCTCATGAATCTTTTTGCCATTTACAAAAAAATATACCACTGGTTTCCAGAAATCAGCTGGTTTAAACAAACAAAAATTTTCTTCACCCTTATTACATTAGCATAGATTTTGTAAGCAATATAAATAAAGGTACATTTTTATAAATACCGAAAAATACTAAATAAAATATGACATAACAGTCAGCTTAGTTAGATAGAGATAAAATAATTGTAAACGAATTTTCCAAACCGCTTAATAAAGGATAGAGTTCTCAGGTAACAAGAAGAAAAAAGAACTTTTGACCGAATAAAAAAAATTCTCCTCATTTTTGAAGTCTGTTGGAAAATTACTCATTAATTCGCTTCAAGATACTCATTTTACTGTCCCAGCCCCTATGCTACATAAAAGAAGAACAAATAAAAGTGCTTCCACATAGACATTATTAACCAGACATTATGAGCTTCGAAATTGTGAAGCTGTTAAAAAAATAAAAAAAGGAACTTGGCCAAAAACAATACGTGCATGCACAATATTAATCACTGCACTTTATCAAATTGTCAGCTGCGATAACCTACGTTGTGTTAGAAATTCCATTAAGGCTAATAGTACTAATCAATAACAAAGTGTTTCGTTGGAAAGTTTATGCTCTCGAAATTTTTTGTTGCGGCAACGAAGCTATTTACCATTTTTTGGGCAATGTCAAATTTCTTCAGATTTAAGACATTTACGTTATGCCTCCTTAGTATAAAAGTGCCCATTAGTTGATTGTTTCGTAAATTTTACATACATATTATAAATAAACTAGAACGTAGTTTTTAAGTCTTGAATTGTATTAAAAAAAAACTATTAAGCAAAACTGTTTGTTGTCGTGATATTTGTACTCTGTTAAGTAACAAAAACGAAATTATATTTAGAAGTTATTGTTACCCGATGAAACTGAAAATTTTGATATTTTAACATTAAACACTCAAAATTACTAAAATGTGTAATATGTACATTATGAATTCACAGGAATCTTATTCTAATCCTTAAAATATTTAATAATAAAGTCGCATAGAAATGTTCATTAAGAAGCTATATATGTCTTCATTTATTTATTTTATGATAAGCTATAACGTTTTGATTAAAGCCGTCAATAAAACAACTCGAGAGAGGTAAAATAAGATCAATATACAGGTTTCACGTCGTAGAGCGAAGCTTGAATGCGGGATCCAATATCCCACAAGAGAGGAAATTCTACCCCAAGAGTCTTAAAATAAAAAAAAACTCAGAGATAATATTAAACAAGAAAAGCGCGAAGTTATCGATAAATTATACGGCACCGTCCAACTTCGGATTAATTCATTCGAAACTTAATAATTCATGATTTCTTGTTGTTATGAATAAATTATTTCGATTACAAATCTAGTTACACATTCCGCGCGAACAAACTGACAGGCTTTTCATTATTTACAAGTCGTTAGCCACCGTACAATGGGATGTGATTGATATTAGCATTTGCAAAATATAACAGGTCCAAATGCTTTACGTAACCAACTTCATATTTTGCCGCAATATTCAGCCCGTTATGCGCCACATTCTCATTACCACGTACTCTAGTTCACTGAATAATATTTTAATGTGTGAATAAGCTATCTCAGATATTCATATTGTTCATTACGAACTAGAAAATAAGTAATTTTTCCGTGTAGCTATTTATGGTATGCACAATTTCAACAACTAACAAATGATTTGTTGTGTATTGTTCTGTTTATTTGTTTTTGCAATTTACTTATACTATACTATATAGACATATGATATCTGTCTATCTATCTATCTATCACTAAGCTTTATAGTCAACTAAAATGTAGTTCAAGAAAATAGTTACCTATAATAATTTTTAGACAAATACACCCTGACCGATTGTTTTATAGACTTTTAAACCTCTAGCCTTTATATTAAACGACTAAAGAGCTGCAGCTAAATCAGATTTTGTTGAATCGTAGCCAACAATATTAAATGAGACTTTTTAAAGAAAATATCTTATAGAATAATTTATTAAAAAATTATACATACATCGCAATGATCACATACAAAATTATATAAAAAATTTAGCGTATTGTGCCCAATTAAAATAATAAAAACTCATTTGAAATTGTTGCAGAAGTTAAGTCGAAGAAGAACTTTTTTTCAATATTACTTTGTATTATTTGACTTAATTTCTTCTTGTCTATTTACGGTCAAATAGACAAGTGACGAAACGATTTGGTGAGTATTCAAGCTCGTGTGGAGGATTGAAACTTGGCATAATTAACATTATAAAGAAAAGTAAGTACACAAGCATAATTAAAATTAGAAAACCGTATATTGACCGACCACCATTAGTAAAATTATAATGGCGACATATTTTGGTTATATTGATGACAATCATTCCCTATTGATAATAGTGGCTTTATTTTTAAGGGTTATCGGAACAAGCAATAAAAGTTATATAAATTCACAATTTTCATAGTTTATGTGAGACTCGTTACAAATAAATAATAAGAAAACCGAACGTTTGAATTGAAAATCAATCGAGCATTGCGATCGGTGGTACCAGGGCGACATGGGTTCGCAGGAGCGAGACGTACGAGTCTACGAAGGTCGGCGCAACCAGTTTGGCGGGACGGCAAGGTGCCGGCGGCCAGGTTAAGTTCACTGTATTAGCATCATCGCCCGCCCTTTTGTGTCCGCTTATCTCCCGGTCTAGGCGATTTAAATGGCCGCCATTCAATTGTACAAACCCTCCGGCGCTCCGACTCGACGTGAAGTAATTTCCCTCGCTAACAAATTACAAGATACAGCTCATTAGCAGGTTTTTTGTTCGAATGCTGGCTGCCAATGGCATTTGCTAATATTGAATTTTAAGAGAACAAAGTTATTCGACTTTATTTGATAGAGTCGTAACGTAACGACGGGTATTTTAAAAGAAAATGTACGTTTTTTTATAATATTCTTCTGCCTAATTAATCTTTTTATTCATGGCTTAGCTACAAACGTAATAGATTTATTTTATATAGTTACTGTATACGTCAGCTTTAAGGGCGTCACTGTTTTATTTATATTAAATAAAAACTACACAATCTGTTTTTGCACAATGAATTTATGTATTATATATTAAAATAATCAGGCCGTCATGTTTCCCTTTGCTAATCCTAACTAATACATAGAGGATTTTGAACAAACCCAAAGGAAAACTTGGGTGAAACTAGTAACATAATAAATAAAAAACGTAGTATGATTAAGTAGAGTTAGTATATATATAGTAATGCCTAATACTCTTAATAGCCCGCACTAGTTAGACAACCACGCCAACATGTTTATTTAAACACATCGTTCAAAATAAACCCAATAGATTCCGATTAATCGATCGTTTTAAAATCCCGCGCGCGATCATTGCCGTATCGTTTCGACACAAACACAAAACTGTAACGGCCATTTTAAAAGGAAAAACACAACGTGTATTCCGTCCACATTCGTCTGAATGATTTGTCACACGCGACTCAACATGGCGGGTAGCGCGTGTTTATAAATATTTTACATATTTCACGAAAACTGCAGCCCGCGTACGGGAATAAAGTTCCCTCGACCGTGTCGTGAATTTATCCGGGAAAGTCGCCCGGAATGTACGTTTATGTCTCGAGCCGTGTTTATTGTAAGACTCTGCATAGTATTGTGCTTTACTTTGGTAAATAGTTACTTCAGTCTGTTGAAAATTATTAAATCGACTTTAAATAAAAAGAGCCTCTATATCTATGTATGCTATATATATACTTCTATAAAAATAACATAACACGCACGTAACAAAGCGGACGGGAGGAGTTATCGTTTATTTTACGGGAGGAGTTATCGTTTATCTAAATGTATGAACACAATGAACCAATTAGTACTTGCTATGTTACTGCGATATGGTGCAGCTTTTTCACAAATACTGTATTTCATTTTCATAATTTTTTTTTTTGTAGCATTTTAAAAAACGATGACTAGTGGCAGGTTTAATGTTTTTAGACATTTTCTCGTAATCAACCTCGACAAATCCACATTCTAGACATGCTAATTCTATATATAGGTAAAATGTTTATTATTTAATAATCAAATATAAAGGCTGATATATATTTGTAGATTGTTCTAAACTGAAATAGTAGGGTTTATAATGATAATTGGTTTCCTTAGGTATGCAACGCTTTAATATACATATTTAATTTCTATCTGGAACCTAGTTTTTTCGGGGTTGCGTAACCAAAGATTAAAACGGACCCCTATTACTAAAACTCCGTTATCTGTCCGTCTAGCCAAGCTGTATCTCATGAACCGTGATAATTATACAGTTTATATTTTCACAGATGATGTATTTCTGTTTCCGCTATAACAACAAATACTAAAAAAACTGAATAGAATAAATATTTAAGCTCTTTAAGGGGCTCTCATACAACAAACACGATTTTTGCTTGATATTGATGATCCCAACAGGTAAAAACTTGAAACATTTACAAAATATTTTATTATACAGTGATACGGAACCCTTCATGTGCGAATGCTACAGACACTTGGCCGATTTTTTTTAGATTCGGCTGTGTTGTTGAATAATTTAAAACGTTTCATTATTTTTTTCCGTGCAAGCAGTAAAAATAATGCATAAATAAATGGTGAAGTAAAAAGTAAGAAATGTGCTCCAATAATTGTAGTAAGGTTAAAACTTAAAAAGTTCCGTGTGTTAAAAAATAACAATAATTTGATATTTTGGGAAATATACCTTTATTTCTTGTAGACATAACTTTAATATAATAATAGATAAAAATCGTTTTAAAATACTAGTTCCCGGTGCTGTCATTTAACACTATATTGCCAGATTTATCAGTCAATAATGATGCGTTGTTGCCAATCTTTATTCTTTTAATTCTTGAGCTATGACAGGTTAGACTCATTCTTGGTTTATAATACTTATTTGAAGAGGCGTTGTAAGTTGTTTATCAAATATGTGCTTACGCGGACATCTATCCGGCCATATTGGATTGTGACGTCATCTCTTGCTCGCCGCTTAACAAGATAACTCCGTTGAACAAATACCTGTAGTGATTATTTTCAAGCATGTGAGGTATACAACAATTTGAAATGCAAACGAAATTGAACTGTAATGCATAAAGATCCCTTACAAAATATATTCAAATGATACAATACTAATAGTTCTTCGCGAACTTGGACGTCGCGTTCATTTTGTTTATTAAAATCTTTTCACATTTTTTTAAATATCTAAAGGACGAACTTAAAAATTGCACTAATATTACCTACATATATTCTAAATTGCATTGAAATTGGAGCTCTGGTTTGATAGTCGTTTCGCGGAACATATGTACATACATACATAAAATGTGTGTTCGGCCCAACTGTAATTATAAACTTCACTCGCTCCGCTTGCTCGGTCAATAATGTCTATTTAACGATTGTTATGTACAATAGTACTGGTTGATTTATTAAATAAAGCATCGACATTCAATACCCTCAGATACGTCCCTACGAAGCGATTGACAAAAAAATCGCTTATAGTACAGCGGCCATACTGAATAGATGACCATTGGCGTGGCAACTATCATAGAGAAAAAAAACCCATTTGGCTTTTAATAATAACATGAGAAGATAGACGAGTGGAGTGTTATTAAATTCTTTGTGAAACGTCTCAGTCGACATGGGTAGAACAAAATTGGCACTCAGTGTATGCCGCGGTGGGTATGAGAATCTTGAAGTGAAAATGCCGAGAACTACAACTTCTGCTTTGAGAGTTTGAAATATGTTTTGTGACCTATAAAAGTTTTGATCTCAGAACTATCTCGCTATGTCCGTACGGGAACGTTTCATAAAGTCAATCTGTGTCTACTTACAAAGTTTGTAGACTGAGAATATCTTGCAATGTCTAAATTATATTAAAATATCAATAAAATTCTGCACTTTTCAGTTTTTTCTTTAATTGTGTATTTTCAGGCTGATATTACACTTTTGGAATTTTTGCTGTGTCCATAAATGTATTCTCATCTTTTATAAAAACATATTCAAGTTAAAAAAAAAGTGTCGTATATTTTATAATTAAGGTCCGATAAGTTGCCGTACTTGTTTTTTTTTTACTGATTCAATTATAATAAATCGCGTAATTCAAATGTTATTGACAGATTATATACAACCATTTGTTCTTTTATATTCCTTCTTTCCTGTTCACGTAAAGAAATTATCAATTTGTTAAAAAAAATCAATAATTCATGAAAAAGAATGCCGTAAAATTAATAGCGGGTACTCGCTGAAATAGCTCTCAATCTCTCTCAACCTCAAAGAAATTTGTTTTATTCTCAGTTCCTTTGTGACGAATGTTATAATATATATTGCACAGTGCAGGTAAAAGAATCACTCCTTTAAAGAGCTGCTTAAATTCAATATGAAAACCCAGTAACGAGTTTAAATATTAAGAAGAAGAAATAAGGATCTTAATTATAAAAAATTTTCTTATTTAAAATATATCTTGAAGTAATTTTAAAATTTAAGTGATTGTAAGATAACTAATTTTCATTAACCACTTACATTAATTGCGTTAAATTTTAACCAAAAGACCGCTATATTTTTTTCATCCTTAATGGTAGAACATTTAGGTAATAGGCGCACCATAATTATTAAAAAAAGAATAACAAAAATAAGTCCACAAATCATCTATACTCTATACATATAAATAAAATTGGAGTGTCTTTTTGTAATAATAAAATAACCGTTTTTTACTACATGCATATACGATACATATATCAAAATAATTTTTTTTACAATTTTTGTCTATCTGTCTGTTAGTTCTAGTTAGTTCTCTATCTGTCTAATCTCTGGAACGGCTGGACCGATTTTGGCGGGACTTTCTCTGGCAGATGGCTGATGTAATAA
>DWHK01000668.1:0-13090 GCA_018247855.1 Graphium androcles
TGTCCATGGGCGACGGGATCACTTAACATCAGGTGAACCGTCTGCTCGCTTGCCAACCATTCCTATAAAAAAAAAAAACACCTGAAAAGTTGCTGGTGCGTTATAACGTTGCCCTAACTATATGCTCTACAGGTTGTGTTGCACACATAAATTCCGCACACACCAACACCTAGATACGAAACAATTATTTGTCCCATACAAATAATTGTTCCGGAAGGGAATCGAACCCTAGACTTCCGACGCCAAAGCCAACGGCTATCTTCCAATATTTAGGATTGAGAATATGTGGAGTGAGAAAAGAACTCACCTCAGGCATCCGAAAACTTTACAACCCACGCCAGATCGAGAGCTGAGGATTCTTGAGGAGTCTATAATAGCCTTTTTTTTTCTCTTCTACAAGTATTCGAAAGAGGTCATTTAATAAGAACTGAATAATTACTGTCGTCCATACTAGTAATATAAAGCGTAATCGTTTAACTCCGTGAATACGCGATATTAATTAATTTTAAAGTTTTGTAATAGACATAGGCTTTAATACTTTTACAACTATCTAAAGCCGATTGCAGCAACTAGTTTAGTATCTAGCCTCCATTCATCTGTCGTTCCAAAGGCCGTCCTCCCTTATCTTAGTGTCGGCTAACAATTAGCGATTGCGGTATCTCCGCGGGTCGTTGCACTGCACCCGGGTACGTATCGCGGCCGCTTCCGCCGCGATTGCTCCCGCTCGTCTCCCGGTTTTCCTGGATGCAAGAGTAAGGCCGTTTCCGCTACCTCCTGACAAGGATGGCTTTTTTTTAACTAGCGAGCGGACGCAGACGGTTCACTTGATTAATGTTAACCTTCGTCCATAGACATATTCGAAGAGTAGTAGATGCGTTGCCAACTTCGGAAAGTATTATTTTTTGGAAAGGTTGGCTAGTAAGCAGACGGTTCACCTGATGTTACTTACTTGAAATTCACTTAAATGAACTCGTCGCCCATGGACATACACAACATCCGAAGAGTTGTGAGTGCGTTGCCAGCCTTGGAAATTGTATATAACAGGTTAAACGGCAGGATGGGATAGGATTACATTAAGGATTTTGTGGGGAAAGGAGCGAGAAAAAAAGAGGGTAGGAATGGCCATCCGGCAACCCGAAGAGCATACTTTATTTCATGCTGGCTCTGTGAAGGGCGGTGGTACCTCCCCGGCCGTAGGAAGTGCAGCTAAAGCTGTATGAAGGATGTTATGCTCTACTACCTTGAAAGTCATACTTTCAAGTTATATAAGGGAATACGGTTCGAAAGGAAAAGGAGTTGAAAATAATTGGGTATGAATCACCATCTAGCAACCGGTGGTACTTGCCTGGTAGAGTTACTAAATACAGCAAGCAGACGGTTCACCTGATGTTAAGTGATCCCGTCGCTCATGCACCCACTCGACATCCGAAGAGTTGTGTGTGCATTGCTGACTTGGGCATTTGGAAAGAACAGGTTTAACGGTAGGGTGAGTCAGGAACATATTAAGGATGACATACTCAGAACTTCATGATGAATATATTATATATCATCTCTTCATTTGTAAGTAGTGTGACCCCACACTACATCACATCTATTACACTAAATTATTAGGACGCCTCACGCTGATATAATAAAACATTCCGTGATTCAAATAGTCGTAAACGTTCGAGTTTGCTATGACCAATTAATCGACTGGATCGTTTTCATTAGAAACAACTCATATTTCTTCTCGAATTGACTACGCTGATGAATGCGTTGGAACGCTATTTATTTAAAATGCTGTTAAATAAATTAGTTGTAACGATTATTCAGTTCTTACAGACATTTAATTCCACGTATCCGTGGAGTTGCTTAGCAATAGGAATATTTGTGAAGTAAATGAAATATCTAAAAAATATACCGACTTATAATGCGTAATATGTATGTATGTATGTTCTATAGTAGGTGAATGAATTTGAATGAGGGACTGGCTTTACACGTCAAATGTAGTGCTGTTACAGTACTGAAATCTTCAAATTGAAATCCTTTATTTAACGGGCACTCTTAAATTGACTCCAGACTGAATTCAAATCGATAAAGTGTTTTTTATCTACGTTGCATCACTCGGATTCTAAAGCATAGGAACGTTATTTCTTAAGTACAGTTGACCACTTATCAAGATCACGTTCGTAGTACACGTTCTCAAACACTTTTGTCCGCTCCACTTTTCCGCATTTAAGCTACAACGGTGCTGTTAATTTGGACATGTAAAAACTGCACATCCATATCTTCAAGCTGGGCTGTTCTTACTAGACTTGCTAAAATCATGCAGAGTGTTTTGAGTGAGAGTTTCCCGCGTGATAGAGCGCAACATCTTTATCAACTCTATTGCACTTATCAGTCCGAACACTTAAGAAGGAGGGATGCCACAATGGAATAATAAAGTTACCAGTGTCCATTGCTGGTTTTGTATCAGGTGAACCGCCTGCTCTTTTGTTAGCATTTTCGTAAAAAATGCAAGTCATCTTGCCTGCAATAGAAACTATGTATGTATATGCTTTCGAAGTTATCGAAATGATCGTTATTGACCGAGCGAGCGAAGCGATTAAGGTTTACAATTACAGTTGTGGAGAAAATAATATAATAATAGTTTCGCGATAACTTTCGAACCAGTGCTTCGATTTTGATGAAATTTGGAATATACGTAGGTAATATTAGTACATTTTTAAAGTTCTATGGGCATCAAAATCGGTTTAAGAGGTATTTAAATAAATGTAAAATTAAAATAACCGCGAGCTCCAAGTTTGCTACGAACTACTTGAAATGAATAAACACTATTATGCTTCTGACTGTACTTTTTACTGATAGAAAACGCTCATTACTCACGTCGGCAATAAAAATAAATCTACTGTTTGTTTTGCTAATTTGGGAGAAGCGTGGGCGATATGTGTACTTAGGTTTAATGTTTACGGATCACTCTATGGAGTGGCCATTGTTTGGGTCAGTGGTTCCCAACATTGCTTTTTCATGTCTAACTTATGTCCTAAATACCAGGATTGTTTGTTTACTTTTTTTTTATTTGTTACACTTTTATGCTTTAACCACATACGGGGCAATAAATAATATTAATATAAAAAAAAACCAGCCTTATAAACTAGTCCTCCAGGCATAAGTTACATTATAATACAGAATAACTGCAAGAAACCAAGAAAAGCGAAAAGAATCCGGGAGAAAATCTAATATTGTAAACAAGAAGTTATTCCAAGAAAAAATTGTGGACCGCTTTTTAAGCACGCGTTTATTCAGTTTTGTGGAATTCTCCATAACCAAAATTATTATAGAAAACTATAGTGAATGAAACATGTAAAAGTTAAGTTTACAGTGACAAGCATATTGCATAATAATTCGAGCATATTATGGAAAAATCATATTGTGTATGTATGTGTTTGGGATAATTATTTAGGATAATAATATATATCTCAAAGTTCATCGTCGATAGTTTGAACACCGCTGGCATAGAGACATTTTAGAACCCATTAACCCAACGCGTAGGATTCTTATTGTTTAAACATACTTATGGCCCCACTTATTTTATGTTTAAACATGGCATTTGGGAAATAAGATTTTCCCTCGTATTTCGACGCTTTTCGACATTGATTGACAACCTTTGCCGTGTAAACATGTGTTTACGTCATTCGGCACTGATGAGAGTATAGTCACATACTAGCGACCGGTATTTTTATTTTTTTAACGATTTTTTTACGTGATAACGTCTTATAAATCGATGAACGCCGGCTGCACGCACGAAAAAACATGACTCAATGTCACGTTCCGCCTGAGCCGAGCGTGCAAGCGAGAGCGCGGAACAAGCGATAGAGAGGCGCATTTCTTATGACGTTATCATTTAAAAATATCGTCCGTAAAACGACTTTACAGACAACCAACCTTTTTATACGTATTATATGGATAGGTAGCTAACGAGCAGGCGGTTCACCTGGTGTAAGGTGATTATCATCGACAACAGCCCTTGCACTAAAATAATGAGCAATGGTCAGTATACTCACTTGGATATTTAACGAGGATGTGTAACCTGATGATCAATTACCCATCTTCAAAAATGTACCCATGTAGGTATTTAAGTGAGAATACAGGGTTATCACCGTGGTGGTCACCATCTATGCTATACGATCCATGTAGTATGGATCTATAGTAGGTGTTTCATGCAGTGCGCATAAACACTATCCAGGAAAAATAACATATTCCCTTTCACTCTCTAGGCATTGAACGTTTGTATAGTCTGAGAAAAGGACATTGTGTAACCTATACTTAAACATTGATATTGAGCTCGAATTTAACACTGTTTTAACACGGGTTATAAAAAAAAGAAAAATTTTATTTCAAAAACTAAAATCGAATCTAGTACGAATTTTGGATTCGAACCACAGACCTTTAACTCTAACCAGTAGGCCATCGATGGCCTTCTATTCTGGTCAATAATAGATTAAGTTTAAGTCCGTATTTCATTTTAAAATATAAAACCCCATATGACGAATAGTAATCTCGTACTCCTTCTTAAAGTCACGTGTCAGGGATCAAATTTTAAATCACAAAACATAATCCAGTACCGCTTGTGTAAAAAGATTAAAGGCTATTTTCGATAATATACAATAAATCACCAGTATTTATTTCCTGTGTCACTCATTAATGACAGCTATCTTTTTTCTTTTCTTAAAAAAAAAACAAAAAAAAAGCGCTGCTCTTATTATAAGCTCTAGGCTTGTGTTACAAGGACGTTTAACAAAAATAAATTGCACAGACACAAACACCCAGATCCGAAACAACTATTTGTAGGACATACAAATATTTGCCCTGGGTGGGAATCGAACTCTGCGACGCCGCACCTAGCGTTTTAGCCCAACCGGTCATCGGGTGCTTTAAAGGTGCAACCCTTCTAAGTGCAAGTAAAAGTGTGTCAATGTAAAAATGAGAGACACGCACGCACCCAAAGTATTTTCGTTAATTTCAGTGTGTTGCTTTTTGTGTGTCCCCGTCGCATTTATTTTTACAAATAAGGCGAAGGCGCGTACAGTCGTGCCCAATCACGCTGCCCAAGATTTGTATCATTATCTCAGTCGTGTTGCTTTATGGAAAAAAACTTTAGCGATTTTTTAACGCGGCTGTCCAATTATTTGGCTCGTAAATTTTTTAAAAAGGCTTACGATCTCCTTGTCGACGACCCAATGTCCTTCGTTGAGTGTTATTTCGATAATCGTATGTTTCCAAATATCACGTTAAGTTCTGAATGCGATAGCACTATTGAAAATCTGACCAAAAATTTTATGGAAAAGGTTAAACATCGCCTTAGGGAATAACAACACTTACTCAGCTCCATTCGCTAAATAATTGAGGTGGATATTAATTGACGAGACTTGCAAGGACCAACTCAGTATCCATTTTGTACCTATTTGGAGTGAAAGCTGCTCTATAGAAAATCTCAATTTTGTTTCCTTTTCCGCCTGATATTCCGTCGCTTTGGCAAAAAAATAAGGTTGTTTTAAAACTATTTGATGTTATGGTAGGCATAAGTTAAGATAAAATCGTGATGTGTTTTGTGCGCGACTGTACAGTAGGTTGATCTTCTTGTAAGGGCTAATGTACTGTTTTGTGGAACATTATTACTCTAATCGTGGTACACAATATATTTTAACAATTGTATTTCTTTTCCCTGTACTCGACAGTATTATAAGGTGATCTAAGAATTATGTGAAAAATAATACTTCTGTGTAAAGTACTGTTGCGTGGAATGTTGTTGCTCTAATAGCATTTTAAAATTATTAACATTTAATATAGTCGTATGATTTTATGTAACGTTTTATGTATGTATGTGTATAAATACTCTGTACTCGACAGTACAATCAGGTGACCCAAAAATCATATAATAACCATGTTTCGCCTTGTACGGGACTAAAGTACTGTCGCGCGGAGCGTTATTGCTCTATCTCGAACGAGTGCTTGTATATTACCAAATATGGATGAATACGTTGCGAGGCTCGTGAGTGTCAGTTCGCCATAAAGTCGCTCTGACTCACTTGTACTTGACATTATTTGTAGCAATTTTGCACTCTATGCCGTTGTAACAGAGGTCTTAACGATAGACGAAGTAAGCAATAGATAACAGGGTAACCTTGCGTGCGCTTTTTACGTGGAATCGATGGTTTGTTTATATACATTGCTTGTTTTGCAGTATATTGGAACGCAATGGTAATTCCGAGAGGTTAGTAGTCTTAGATAATGTTTTTGGGAAAATAAATTTTGTATTTTATTTTATACTGTACCTATCGATGATGAAACTTATACGCAAAACCGTTTCTTACAAGTTAATGCTAATATTTCCTTTGAAACTTAAATGAACAATGATAGCAAAAGGTAATAGGTTAATATTTGACATACATTTTTTTGGACCGAGCGAGCGAAGCGAGTAAGGTTTACAATTACAGTTGGAGCCAAAACGCATTTTATGTATGTATATATGTATATTACGCAATAACTCTCTAACCAGTGCTCCCATTCAAATAAAATTTGGAATATATGTAGGTAATATTAGTGCAATTTTTAAGTTCGTTGGGATTCAAAATCGGTTCAGTAGTTTAAGAGAGTAAATTATGAAAGTTAATGATAATAAGATGATCGCGAGGTCCAAGCTCGGAGCGAACTACTAGTTATGGGAAGGATGGCAAACGAGGAGACGGTTCACCTGATGTTAAGCGATCCCGTCACCCACATCAGGCACACAGCATCCGAAGAGTCGCATGTGCGTTGTCAACTTGGGAAATTGGGTTGGAGAGAACAGGTTTAGGAATGGCCATCTGGCAACCCAAAAAGTCTGCATAGTTTATTTTATGCCGAAGTTTTGTGGGGTGGTGCTACTTCTACGGGCGAATGCGGCCTAAGAAGTGCAACATGACCTGTGAAAGGATGTTATGCTCTACCACCTATTGCCACCTATGTATTACCTACTTATTAGATTTACATTCAGTCGCATACCTATTATACTGGGCACGGAAGTTAGGCAAAAATATTGTGATACTTAAAATATTCTTAACTTACATTGTCTATTATATACAATCCTGGTCCTTACGAGCCTAGATAAGTATTATCATTTAAAAAAATCGTCTTTTTTTTTCGTAACTTTATAACTGTAAACCATGCAATGATGTGATAAAGCACATAGCAAACGCATCCTTGTTAAAGTCTTATTCAGTGTCACCTTGGCAACATTCGTTATTAGTACGACCCTACTATTTAAATCAATACGCATTATATAAGGAGGTCTAATAATTAAACGCAACGACATCTGTTGCGCACTGGACCTCGGGTATCGTCGGTGCACAATTGAATCGTGCGCACTTGACATCGATCTTAGGCCGCGTTGATGGACAATAGCCCTGGAGGCTGGCCAAATGCGGCTCGATATACTACACGTTTGTAGGTATTAATGTTGTTTACGTCAGCCAGTGTAGTTTTATTCACTGGGCCAATAAAGCCCGTTACACACGGACGGTGCGAATCTGAAACAGATCATGCATGTGGTCGAAGAGTCCATAATACTTTACCTCAGTTTTACTCCTTATGTCCTACTTTACTACATAAAGGTGTTAGACGCTTAGAAGAGAGAACATCTTAGTGCTAGCTTTGAAGAAGAAGAGATTGGTCACAACAGGATATATAATATTTAGATTATTTTTGAAGTAAAAACTTCTTTAGACGCATTGAGCATTTTTTGGCGTGAAAACGTCTTATAAATCGATGTGATGAGTGCACGCTCTGCACGCACAAAAAAGCTTGACTCATTGTCACGTTCCGACTGAGGCAAGTGTGCAAGAGGCGAGAGAGCGGATCAAGCGATTGAGAGGCACGACCGGCCTAAGCGTTCGGCTTGTGACGCATATACATATGTCATTTCCACTCCATCGGCCGATGCGTCCGAGTAGTTCTTTCAATTTTTTCTTATGACTGCCTCCATAGCCTAGTGGTAAAGGCCCTTGCTTTACAAACCGGAGGTCGTGGGTTCGAATCCCGCTGGGCGACAATGATTTTGTGTTGTTGTTTCTTAGTTGGATTAGGGCAATACGGGCTGATCATCAGAATCTGAAAATTAAGATGATCCATGCGTCGGATGGGCATGTGGGAAAAAACCTAGGAGGTAGAAGAGGAAGAGAGAATAGTTATCAAGTAAAATTATCGTCCGTAAACCGACTTTACAGAGAAGCAATTTTTTTTTGTATAGGCAAATGTTATGGATTTGGGTCACCGTCACGCCGTTTTTTGGTAGGAGCTAATGAGAGGTAAACATACACTGAACTTAAATACATACATATATGCAGATATGTGCATACAAAAAAAAATGGGAAAATAGTTCTTTTGGGATGGGAAAAAGGATCTAAACTTTGGGTTTGAATTTGAATTCCAGTTTGCTCGAATATACTAAATTAAAGGCGAGTGCTGAGCAAGAAAGTTTCGCAAATTTGTGAAGAGAGTTCGTAGTTTTTACTTCTGACGTGGAGTTCTATATCATACAGTTTTTTTTATAGAAGGTAGGGATAATCAACTAACGAGCCAACTATTTTCTGTATCGCTAACTTTATATGTGAGACGGTGATTCCATTATTTTTTTACTTTTTAAGATGCTATGCTCTACCACCGTGAGCACGGGTGTGAACAGTTCGGGTTATAGGCCCATATTGTCCTAGCTCAACTAAGAAAAAACAACACAAAGTCATTGTAGATTCGAACCCACGACCGGTTTAAAAGCAAGGGCCTATACCACTGCCACGGAGGCAGTTTTAGTATATACATACATAATTAAATGCATTCCATAACAATGACATAACGGTAAAGGATCGAAATCCACAATTTCTCCGTCGCCGGCCGGACCTCGAGCGCTAAAGCCATGAGTCACTCTTCGTATCGCGCGCGTCGCGCCTTTGTCTTCCCTCAGCTGATCACACAGTGCGCTTGCTCGTCTTGTTTTTATTTTCAGTACCTCACACCTTCATATAGTAGATGCAGAGTGCGAAAAAGAACGCGAAAGATTCAAAATCCTGAGCTTTTTAATTCGGAGCTGCTTAGTTATTGCTAAGAAGAAATGGAAAAATTGACAAACTAACTCTACTATTGGTAGTGTAACTGTCTATTATAACAGCATGTATAGTATCAACGAGTGGCAAGTAGGGGGCCTCTGTCTACGTATTTTTTTTAAATCTTCCATGGCCTAGTGGGCTTTGCAGTGCAAATCGCAGACCGCGGGTTCGAATTTCGCGGGGGGGCAATGACTTTGTCTTGTTGTTTCTTAGTTAGGATAAGACAATGCGGATTGATTAATCGATTGCCTGAAAATAAAGATGATCCATGCGTCGGATGGGCATGTCAAAAGTCGGTCCTGCGCCTGGTCTGTCTCCGGTCATGTCGGTTATCCGTCCCATCGGGCTATGAGGGTAAAGGAACAGGAAGTGCACCTGTGTCTGCGCTTACATTTGTGCACTATAATATCTCCTGCTAATAAATATCAATTGCAATTAATCCGTTATCGCTATTTATGTTTAATAACATGAATAGGAATGACTAAGAATGTACTAAGAGAACATTAGGAATATATTGAATCCAGCAATTTTACTCTTATATTGGAGTAACTATCATTTAGAATAAATAGCAAACTATCCTCTCATATTCAATTAAACGTTTCTAAGTTTTATCTTACACCATTAATCGGCATAAATTTGCTTGGCGTTTTCTATTATATTACAAGCTGTCATGACCCCGCTTCGGTCGAAACTTGTTAACCGCTCCGTTATCGTTAGACTTTGTTAAATAATAGAAGTTGAGCACAGCTGTACTAAAACTGCACGGTGAATACTCAACTTAGGTAATAAATCGGTTGTTACTTACACAGTCGAAGAAATAAAATCTTTAAGGCAAATTTGTTTAGTTTATTGCTTCCAACTTTTTTTAACGGAAAGAAGATAAATAAAATATTAAGTAAATTTTAGATACTTAAATAAGACGAATAATACATAACGGCTCACCTGGTGGTAAGCAATCATCGCTGCGTATTACCTCCAACTTTAATGAAATTGTTCGAGAGAGTTCTGCATTTTTATATTGAGAACAATTGGGAGAGAAGAAGAAACATGAGAAGGGCCTCAGATCTTCCCAAATAAAACACAAGACTATTGCTTTATTCAGGAATGTTTAAGCCTGATCTTCTTTGCGGCAGTAGCAAGAAGATTTATAGTGTTCTGTATTATCTTCTACCTTGTAAGTAGTTAGATCTGATTACCGTTCGTTCAGATGGTAGTGAAGCATAAATAAAAAACACAGAAATTTCTGGCTCTCTCATAAAGTATAAAAAGGCGTGAGAGCTATCAATTAACTTACCCTGTTGGCGATTTTCAAGTCATCTTGGAACCTTCCGGAAATTCCTTGGGCGTCGAGCAAAAAAAAGCTATGCGAGCATTCCCTAGCGTCCGTAGGTACCAGGAGCGCAGCCAAATTAGGAGTGCCTCCAGTTAAGAATGCCGGTGCGGCGGTTCTTGTGCCCTAGTAGATTGCGTCATCGTGGCTATGGTTCGCGGGAATTGTACGTCATCGGTGATCGGTGGTGATCTGGATCGTTATTTTCCGAGTAGCATAAGAGTGGAGTCATTTGATGTCAAATTAATATTCACTCACACGGTTACAAGTTTCGTTCCTACAATTGATAGAATTTCTAGGAAGTTCAAAGGAATAATTGTGCATTAAATCAGAGCGAGTCAATATCGATTAATCATCTGATGGTTCACATCATTACACTCATTGCACTCAGAAAGTTGCTGGTGCGTTACCAGCTTTGTAGAGAATGAGACATTAAATAGGGAAACGGAATATGTATATATTATATATGAATATGTTCAGAATAGGAAATGAACAAGAAGAGCCATCTGGCAACTACACAAATTAATCGTTCTTTATGTTCTTCGCTGGCGTCGTATGCAACGTGATAGTATCTGGATGGATGGATGTACGGTCGAGGCTGTAAATGAGTTCAACAATAGCAGTAAAGCAGATGTTATGCTTTAGATACTACCTGTGAGAAAAAAAATTATAATACTCGCGCTGACCTTAAATGTATACTTCAGACGAAGCTGAGTTCAAACCCCGTTGCCGGCACCAATAAGATTGTTGATTTCTTAAATGTAATTTTAAGTGGTGAAGGAAAACGTCATGAGGAAACCTGCATATCTGAGACGTACTGAAATATATTTAAGATATGTGAACTTCGCCAACCCGCACTGGGGCCGCGTGGCGAACTATGTAGGCCTTTGCTAAGCAGTGGGTCAATTTGAAAATAGGCTGTTTACTTTCTTTAAGGACAAATTTATCCTTATCGTCTCTTACATGTGTAATGAATTATGAACTACAATCCAAATATAATTCAAATCCATCACGTCTTAAGAATAGTATAAAGTAATAATTGACTGAGGTGATAGTACAAAGACGGCGGTCAAGTTGCGGTATTAGTAACTGGGTCGTCGATGGTCTCTTTGAAAATACTTAGTTGAAGCCAAAATTCTCGTTTTTAGTATTGTGGATGCTTCAGGCTCTTTTTAACGCCAGAAATCTGACCAACTGTGTATAGTCTATTCCAGTCACAAGAAACCAAAAGGTAAACAAAGACTATATATTACGCCAAATTGCTCATAAATTGCATAATATCAACAGAAACCGACTAATTCTCATAGTAGCTTTTAACTTTATCAATCTGTATCAAACTTTTTTGTTTCACTTTTGACTTGATAACATCTTATAAATCGATGAACGCCTGCTGCACGCACGAAAAAGCATGACTTATTGTCACGTTCCGCCTGAGCCGAGCGTGCAAGCAAGAGCGCGGAACAAGATAGAGGCACATTTCTTATGACGTTATTACGTAAAATTATCGTCCGTAAACCGACTTTACATACAACCAATTTTTTTTTGTATGGCTTGTGCTTGATTACTTTTCACCCATCTTTAATTGGAACAGGCTATAAGTTTCTTTCAAGTACTGTACGAGTATTACCCCTTCTGTACATCAGTGTACTGGCAGGCAAAGTTAAGAAGAAAAAATCATATCCCGTAGAAGATCAAAGCTTAGTTCGCCTAAGCTAAGAGGGTCTTCTTGGTCTTAGTTGAATGAAGTTAAGCTCAAACTATCTATAAGTAGGCCTAAAGTAGAGCTTCTAAGCATCGTCAAGCTAAGAGGGGCTAGAGTCTAATTTTCTTTGTGCTACTCTGAAGTATGAAACTTGACTTTTATAATAAAAAAGTAAGATAAAAATTGATGTCAAGAACTTTATTGTAACTACAAATGCTAATAATTTCTGTAAATAAACACCATACAGTGTGATACGATGATGAGAAACGATTTAAAATGAAATTTAGAAAATAGATTTATCATCGTAATATTTCAGAATATAGTAGTACGCCATTGATATAAAAAAAAAGTCCTAGATACACAATCAGTGTCTCAAAAACGTCCGCGGCACAATGTCAAATTGTGCACTCATTTGCCTTTGGAAAAATTCAATCATAATTTTTCTGAGTTGGATATTGCTTTGTAAAAACATCTTTATGTCCTGCACATAAAATTGACTTTGCATAATAATAATAATAATAAATATTAATGTCGTCCATAACTTTGACATGTAAAATTTAAGACGGTTTCTATTTTTACTTTCGTTCGATACTATGTATCTACTGTTTTTTTTTTGTATATCAATGAGATACGCCTAGAAATGTTGTTAATTAAATTAATTATTTCGCTAAAACATTCCCGAGATAGATATGTGGTCCGCAGAGGCGTTTATCATCGAGTTCGGCGACATCAAAAGACTTGTTGTTCTCGGGTCATCTTATCTTATCCGTGCGACGCTGATAACGTGCCGGCGACGTAATCAATTGGCATCCGACCGATCGGATCGGCGCGCACTTCGGCTCTAATTTTTTTTTTATTGGGAAGGTTGGCAAGCGAGGAGACGGTTCACCTGATGTTAAGTGATCCCGTCGCCCATGGACACACACAACATCCGAAGAG
>DWHK01000669.1:0-13083 GCA_018247855.1 Graphium androcles
CATGGGCGACGGGATCACTTAACATCAGGTGAACCGTCTGCTCGCTTGCCAACCTTTCCTATATAAAAAAAAAAAAAGAAAACTATCTTTACGAAAATCTGCTCAGCCGTTTGAAGGTCATCAGCTCTTTTTATGTCGCTAAAGGGATCCGAGTAACTTATACTTGTCTGATCGATAGGAAATTTAGTATTTCCCAATCTCAATGATATATTTTTTTCTTTTTAGATTTAATACTGTTTTGTTTTGAAGTCGGTTAATTTTTGTAAAAAAGATAAGAGGATTTCGTTCGTGTTTTATAAGATGCTGCTTTTTGCTAACATTCGTTATAGTAGTTTCAAAATATGACATCACAGAATATGACATAAGTCAGTTATTATTACCTTAAAATTACGCATCCTTTACGGTAAATCTAAAGCAACGTACGGATATTTCTTGAAAGATATTTATTAAATAGAACATGCGGGTGAAGTCGCGGGAAAACAGCTAATAAAAATTATCGCATACAAAATTAAATAAACAATAAAGCATTTTTTTAGTTTAAACACTGATCTGTGCTGATGAATAAAATTAAAACATTTGTCTGTGTTTCTTCTTCCTCCTAGCCCTATTCCCAAATTAGTGGGGTCGGCTTCTAATCCAACCAAATTTTACCTGAATATCAGTTTTTACACAGAGCGACAGGCAGCTGACCTCTGCAACCCAAAGGGATAAAGTGAATTCGAAGGATAGATTAGTTCTCAGGTTATTTGAAGGCACTGACATCCTTTAACGATTGTCAAAGGTCTTCTTAACCACCGGGACCGACTTTTTACATGCCCATCTGACGCATGGATCATCTTAATTTTCAGGCAATCGGTTGATCGGTCCGTATTGCCCTAACCCCACTAAGAAACAACAACATAAAGTTATTGTCCCCCCGCGGGATGCTAACCCACGACCTCCGGTTTGTAAAGCAAGGACCTATACCACTAGGCTACGGAGGCAATTAAATTGATATCACTAGAATCGAATACAGTAATGTCCTTCTGGGTGAATTTCGGTTATGGCCCATAGCAGTCAATCTGATTATAGATCAACTGCGCAGGGGATGTTATAGTGCACAAGAGTGCATGCGTAAATACAGTTTCACTTTCAGTGCCCATTAGAAACCTTCAGTTTAGGAAGAATTACATTATAATTTTCAAATGATGATATGTTGAAATTGATTTATATTTTATTCAGATATATTTGTGTTCATATTAATTAGTTATTCATTTTACAAATCAAGTTACACTTCCTGCTCTTGTGAATAAGCTTTCGCTATACATATTGAGTAGGGTATGTTAACTTGTGTTTGTAGATTACATAGTAAATGACAAATTGAATTACATTGGCCTTGTTGATATGATCTCCCGAGTTGGAATTCAAATTGACGCTTTGACTCAAATATTTTTTAACACTACATGTTTGTACATTTACTTTTTGGATTACTTTATAACTTGTGCTTGAAACATTTTTCTGGTTACACAATGATTATAAATACTGCCTCCGTGGCCTAGCGGGTTTGAATTCTGATCTGATTTTTTCGTTTTTATTCCATGATTTAGTTCGACCGTATATTTTTTTTATGTGTGTTCGTGGATTTCTTCGTCATTTATGAACCGATTTTGATAATTCTTTTTCTTGTTGGAAAGGAGATGTCTCAAGTGTGGTCCTAATCATAAAATTTTCATAAAAATCGGTTAGGAAGTTTGTTTTTAAAATCAAAATAACGGAAAAAATTTGCCACGAAAGTACACATCTAAGGCGTTTGAAGTCGGTTTTTGTAATTTTGCGTCAAAATAATCTTGTTTCTTAGTTAGGTGAAGGTAATATAAGGTAATCACCCAATTGCCTGAGAATTAATGTGATCCATGTGTATCGATATGTAAAAAGTCGGCCTGATATCTCCTAGGTCGGATATCCATTTGCTACGGGGGCAGTTTACAAATGCATTAATATATATCATTGAAATTGTCAATTTCTTAATTCCAATTTTAAGTGCTGATTCACCACGTGCTCGGTGGTGAAGGAAAACATTGTGAGGAAACCTACTTATCTAATATGTGAAGTTCGCCAATCCGCACTGGTTGGTCTATGCCCTATACCTTCTGTCTAGAACAGGCCTTAACCCAGTAGTGGGACCATTTGAAAATAGACTGTTACTTTTACTTCTAATACTCATAATTTTCATACCAAAAACAATAATATATAATCTTTTTGTAGGTTTAAGTTAGCTTAGTGCTTATTTACGTGTCAGTTATTCCGTTCACACTGTCATGAAATCATATAAGATTAGATTAGTTGGGTATGATGTCTATTTACATACCTGAAGGACAGGGGTGATTTAATGGGGTTCCATACGGAATTTTGTCATGTTTAGAAATTTTTTGATGAAAATTTGAAATGTACGATGTGACGTGACGTATCTCAGAGTTACAAAAGGAGTACGTCACCTATTGTTCGCACTTAATTACCTGATTGCCAACACTTTTCTCGACTTATACGACTTTCAATGGCACGGAAGTAAAACGATCTCATTGTACACGCATTTGCATGTCCTTAATGCGATTCTTTGTTGTTACTATGATAGAAATCGAGACCGCAAGGCCGGCCGCGTAATAATATTCATTTTGCCGGTACTACATCTGTAATAGCCAAGATGGTTGATTATCACACACCTATTAAGTTTTTTATTGATAAATCGTGTTTATTATGCTTGCTATACTCGTAAATAGAACATTTCTGACATAGCCTTTAATTTTGATAACACTTTCGATGCCCGTAGATGTTTATTTCTTAACGGACCTCAATTAATAACAAGATTATTTTCACAGAAAATTACAAAAAACCGACTTCAAACGCCTTAGTAGTGTACTTTCATGACATATTTTTTCCGTTATTTTGATTTCAAAAACAAACCACTTAACCTATTTTTATGAAAATAAAACCCACCCTTAGGGTTGGGTTTTATATGGGAATACATGTTTCATTTATTTGTGCTTCACACATTTATGCAACTATTATCGGGTTAGGTTGGATTTGAAGCATAACATCCTTCATAAAGCTTTTGCTGCTCTTGTACGGCCGTGCTCGCCCGGGGAGGTACCACCCTTCACAGAGCCAGCATAAAATAAAGTATGCAATAGGCTCTTAGGATTGCCAGATGGCCATTTCTACCTTCTTCTTTTCCCACTCCTATTTCCACCAAATCCTTAATATAATCCTAACCCATCCTACCCTTTATCCTGTTCTATCCAATTTCCAAGGCTGGCAACGCACACGCAGCTCTTCGGATGTTGTATGTGTCCATGGGCGACGGGATCACTTAACATTAGGTGAACCGTGTGTTCGCTTGCTAACCTTTCCTATGAAAAAAAAATAAAAACTAAAGTTAAAATACAAGCTGTAATACCTACGCTCATTTCTAAAAATTTCCGAGCTAGCAAATAATGTAATTGTTTTAAATGTCTTAATAAGTTCGGATCCGAATTTATATCACCAGGTAACTTCAATTTTTTTAACTGGTAAACATAGTGATATTGTGATGTGTAAAAATGCATAGTAGTGTGTTGAATGCCTATGTTTCATGTTTCATATAAAAAAAACATTAGCTTCCTGCACTTTCTCTCTATTTAAACTTTAATTGTGCCGAATGTCATGCTCCTCCGTCCCCTCGATTCGTTTTTTAATTAAAGTTTTTGTTTCACATATTGATATTATTTGTTTACGAAAAACCGCTCTATCGGTATTAAAGGCATTGATAATATACTTTTCATAATTTTTTTAGCTCATGAAACAACACAAAGTCATTATCTTCTTATGAGATTCTAAACCACAACCTCCGCTTTGTTTTTCGTGCAAGTGTACGACATTCTAAACGGACATAATCGGTAGCATCACTCAATACACATAAATTATTTCGTATACTTCTCATTTTGAGCTTTTCCCATTGCACAAATAATGATGGTTACAACCATGTCAGAAGAAGGGTGATTGAAAAAAGGTAGATCTTAGATATTTTCGTTTTACATACAGTTTTTATTACAAAAGGTATGATTAAGCTGTTTGGTTCACCAATGAATCAAAAAACAAAATGGGGTGGATTTGTGCCGGAACACGTTACTGGTGATTTTAACATAAGACGTCTTATGTTAAAATATTAGCTGCCAGTCAACTTTATAAAATACAAAAAACTCAGCAGCAAAATCAATACTAAGCTTAATGAGCGAGGTAATTATGTTTACGTTTTGTAGATTAATAGCTAACGAAGAAGATTTATATCGTCTATAGACCTTTTTCCTACAGTCCATTTCTTAATTATGCCGCCCTTGAAGACTTTTCACTTCAAAACGATTCACTAATGATTAACATGGTGTAGGAGAACTTCTGGTTTGATTTCCATGTTTTTACCTTGTGTACTCTCTCACGAGATATAATTTTATTAAAAGATCGATTATTACGATTTCAATACGATACGATTCAATAGTAAAGATTATAATAAATATTATAAACTTAATATGTATAAATTGATATTAATAAGTGCTAACAACACTGCAATTAAAACGAGTGTTTAATTACTATTCATATATATTCATAGAGGTATATATCATGTTAGACAAGTAGGAAACTATAAAACTTAAATAATTTTTTTACTACATGTTATGAAATGTAGATGAAGTTGATATGTAACATAGTAGTCTAATCGCTTACATCGCTATAAATTATGACATTTAGATCATGGCTGCCTGAAGATCAATACCCATTGATATTATTCAACATATTAAGTAAGTGTATTTTTTTACATATGCAGTGAAGGAGCAAACGATTCAAATCATAGTAAGTTATCACCGCCTCCTATTAGCGCTTGCAACTTCAGAAAATGGAGTGATACTAAAAGTAGAATAAGAGGTGCTAATGTCCTTTAAAGTATAAAAAGAGATTGAAGAGTGAAAGGAGCAGAACTTTCTTGTAACTCGCTCACAGAATAAAATACAAAGTCAAAAATATTATGATATATAAGTTTTCATATTTTTGTCAAATTTTAAAGCGTTTGCTATTGGCTCTTAAGTTATTTGTATTTATTAGGTAATTTACTACGGTTTTTCTTTATTTTACTATTTGTTGAATTATTCAATAAATAAAATAACAGACTAAATAATTTGCTCTTGCTTTACAAACCGGAGGTCGTGGGTTCGTATCCCGCGGGGGACAATGACTTTGTGTCGTTTCTTTAGTTGGTTTAGGGCAATATGGACCACCCGATTGTCTGAAAATTAAGATGATCCATGCGTCGGATTTTCATGTAAAAAGTGGGTCCCGGTTGTCAAGAAATCCTTTGTCAGTGCTTTCAAATATTCTGATAACTAACCCAACATTGGAATTCAGTTGATCCCTTTGGGTTGCAGAGGTCAGATGCCAGTAGCGCTATGTAAAAACTGATATTCAGGTAATATTTAGTTATGATATATGATGAGATGATAAGAAGCCGACCCAAAGTTATAGGAATAAGGGCAGGAGGAAGAAGAATAAACACTTCCCAATCGATTTTTAGCCACGGCGGCTAATTATCAAGAGATTAACCTATTAGGTGCTATGTAATCTAGTGAACAAGTATATGTAGTAAAACAGAGGTCCACTCTTTTTTATTTCATCTTTATTGCCCGTTTGAACGAATGTCCGACACGACCGGAGAGAGACCAGATATACTTTTAACCCCAGACCAAAGAGGCAGTTAAATCCTAATAAAATAATAATATTGTCAAATATTTTTTACAATCTTCTCAAAGACGAGACCTTAAATAAAACATAGACTTGAACTAATGTTAACTACATGCTAATTTAATGTTAGTAGTGTGATATCGTTAGTAGTTACTACTTTAAATGTCGTCGTTAAAGTTGTCCTTTGATAACAGTAAAAATATTGTTCAACTATCAAATAAACAGGACTTTATAAATAGGAATTGACTTTGTCCAACTGACCTTCAGTTGGACAAAGTCAATTTTTCAACAAATTATAAGAGATATTCCAGTTACTTATAACGGGAGTGATTACGTTATGTTTATTTAATGTATGTTTTTTTTTATTTGTAAACCTAGCCAGTAACCACTTACTGATTTAAGGTAGAACCATGTATTATGCTTTTTTGATGGATAAATTTGTCATTGTATCTTAAAAAGTGTAGAAAATCTTTCAAGTTAGTATACTGAATTTGTAATAATTTTGTTGGTCCTTTTAAATCCCACCGGCGTCATGGTCATTGTTTAATATAACTTTATTTTATGGACTAAAATTACAAGAATAGATTTAATTTCTATTTTAATTGCTGAAGTTTCGAACCCTTTATAGCGTTCATGGTCACGGGACCGGTAGCCGAATAAAAAAATGTATTAAGATTGTAATACAACTGCAGAATTAAAAAATAATAATTTCTCAGATAATTTCCTACTTACTGCCCTTACATATAGGACCACTGCCCCACACAAAAAGCCAGCATAAAATAAATAAAGTACATGACTTCTGTGGTTGCTGTGCGGCTATTCCTACCCGCTTCTTTACTCACTCCATTCCTCTCCGAATCCCTAATATGTTCCTGACTTATCCTACCTAGTATTTATACATTTTTTTTAACGGAAAGGTTGGCAAGCGAGCAGACGGTTCACCTGATGTTAAGTGAACCCGTCGCCCATGGACATACACAATATCCCAAGAGTTGCGTATTCGTTGCCAGCCCTGGAAATTGGATAAAAAAGGGTAGGATGGGATAGGATTATATTAAGAATCTGATGGGGAAAGGAGTGGGAAAAGAAAAGGGTAGGAATGGCCATCTGGCAACCCCAAGAACCATGCATACTTTATTTTATGCTGGCTCTGTGAAGGGTGGTGGTATCTCCCCGGGCGAGCGTTGCCGTAGAAGTGCGAAAGCTGAATGAAGGATGTTATGCTCTACCACCTAGAATCATCATCTAGATTCCCTTCAACTCAACCAATTTAAGTTGACAATTTGAAATGAAGGAGCTTATTGCAATTATTGTTTGTAGACATATGCAAATGAATCGGGTACCTCGATTAGAACCGGATATACAGAGAAAAAAATCTATGGAAAAAATACTATCTTTTGACTTATTAAGAATAGAACAGAGAAGAATCGACGAGGAATTTTGAATTTATTATTACATAAGCTACTTATTCGAGAAGGACCCAATGAGACCGCGTGGATCTCCTATTTAATTAGCATTCTTAAATACCTCTAAATTTTAATCTTACTTGAAAACTGTAAGCGAATAACACATCAGGCTTTTGGCATTGCGAAATAGTCCGCGACTATGGTACGGCTTCCAAATCCTGTATGCTGCGCATATAGTGAGCTAAGTATTGGTATAAGGCTACTCCTTGCGCTGTTCGCCCTCCGCGTCACCGTATTTGGGGTTTTTAGTTACTACTTATGACACGAAGGCCGAAAAGTACAAATAATTCTTATTCACGCCTTCTACAATTTACGAAGCGAGATATAATATCTTACCAAAAATTATAATAACATTACTCCTATATAATAATAATAGCATTACTTATGTATCTGCCTCCTCGACTTTAAACGCCTCGAAACTTTTAGTGATATATTTTTTCAGTTATATATAAACTACACAACCGATTTTTCTGAAAATATAATCTGTCAAATTCAATAGAAATGAAATAAAAAATAAAAATAAAGTATGCATGGTAACAGATGTTGGCGGATATCCCCAGTCTCTTACTTTCCTTTACACTAACATGAAATATCACTCATATATTGTCTTCAAAGCATATAATGGGCCTGTTATTTCGGAAGTTATAGCTGTACATGTGTCTAACTTAATATCAAGTAAATCGTCTGCACACTTGCTAAATTTAGTTATTAAAGAATCACCCATCTTGTTTAACTGTGACTTCAGTTAAAAGGAGACCTAATAAAGTAAAGACAAAAGCTGTAAACAAGCTGATTTATTACCCCGAATCGATATTATCATATATATTCTTCGTATGTAATCTATAATTGTACAGAACAATTCAAACAAAACAGATGAATAACGGGCACAGTCGATGATAAGCGATAAGATCTATTGAGCTGGAACAAATGAAGACATATATGAATTGGAATGAGGCAAAATAAGTTTTGTAATGAATAAGTCGCTTTTAAAAAACGTTTTGTTTTAACACAGTCTAATCAATCACCTCGATCGATAGACAGGGCAATGACAGGGGACAATAAATCTCACATATTGATACTATACTCTGTATTGAATGTTAGAAGAATAATTTGTCTTAATAACAAGCGTAGAAAGTCCAATGCTAAATTTTAAAGGTCACAGGATTGTTTATAAGACAACAAAGTTCGGATTATTATTAAAATTTATATTAATAACTTCAAATCAATATTAAGCCAGCGTGATATAAAATACACCGTTCTCACAACTTTACTTTTCAATTCAATAGTATGTTCCCACTTCCTACTACCCTATGATATGTTTGTTGTGTGAAAAGGAACGTGCATACTTCAATGCCAACAATAGTAATGTTCTCCTGAGTGATTTTGGACCATAGCGAATAATCTTTTAAAAACGAACCATCCGCGCGGGATATCATAGCGCACAAGTGTATCGCAGACACAGGTGGACTTTCCGTTTCTTTTTTAGCCCGATATTTGTCCTGGTAACCGATACTCACTAAAGGAGATTAAGCGCATGTGCACCCGACGTATGTACCATTTTAATTTTTAGCCTATCGACTGATCAGTCCGTGTTACCTTGATCCAACAAAAACACAACGACTCAAAGTCACGTCATCCCAGAAAATTTAACCCATAACTCATAACTTATGAAACAGGAGTCTTACTACTAGATTAAGAAACAGTTAATAGCATTAAAAGTTTGATGAGGATTGTTTTTTATTAATTTTATATAATACGTAACAAAAAATAAGGTAGCTATATTTTTTTAGCCATGCTAAATCGTGATGGTAAGTTGTTAAGGAATAACTGTGGAAATATTCTTTTGCGTACTTTGCGCTGCTTGCCACTATTATTTCCTATAATCTTGCCTTTATCCTTACGATTCTCAATTTAAGAATTTATAAGCTGAATTTATATTTATAATAAGTAATTAACAAATATAAAAAGCACAGTCAATTATTGTTTGTACGGAAAGAAAACCTATTTGTTTTTATTGCCCAGTAGAACTTGAGATCTCGTTCTTTTACGTGTTAATAAAAAATGTACGGACTTGAGCTATTCTAGAATCTGTTTATGTCTCTCATTAAAATGGCGAAATAGGAATTGACTATGAATATGATGAATGGTGCATTTGACCTCACATTTTGATATTTAACATTGCTATTGCAATTTAATTTCGCAGGTAGTGGAAGAGGTATGCTATGTTACTTATAGAATAGAGAAATCCTCGATTTTTCGTTTATCGGCAAAAAGTTGTGTTGCGCCTTTCAAAATATCTTTTTAACTTGCGACTTTTATTTTTCATTATTCGTTACCGCTCATCACGTATTAAGATATTAGTATAGTGTTATTTAAAATATACCTCCGTGTTTTTAATTTAATGATAGTTTCAGGCAAACAGGTTAGCGTGTCCTGCCAGCCTTGCTTTACAAACCGGTGGTCGTGAGTTCGAATCCCGCGGGGAGACAATGACTTTGTGTTGATGTTTCTTAGTTGGTTTAAGGCAATACAGGCCGATCATCCGATTGCCCGAAAATTAAGATGATCCATGTAAAAAGTCGGTCCTGGTTGTCAAGAAGACCTTTGACAATCGTTAAAGGATGTCAGTGCTTTCCAAATATCCTGACAACTAATCCATCATTCAAATTCAGTTTATCCCTTTTTTAAATTTTACCTGAAAACTGATATTCAGGTAAAATTTGGTTGGATAGAAGCCAACCCCAAGTAATTTGGGAATAAGGCTAGGAGGAGGAGGTAAGCGTGTCCGAGCCGTCCGTACAATTATGAAGACAATCGTATTATTACTATATACTTTATAGTATTTATATTAACGACTATTACTCGCTAGATATCATAATAGAGCAATATGTATTGGTTTTGAGTTACAAACTTAAGATTTTTGTTATTAGGCTTTCTGTAGCGCTTTCCTACTTTTACGACCAACCTGGTCTGTCAGGATCAATTGAAAGCTATCGAAGTTAAGAGCCAGCTTTTTATGTTGATAAGGCATTGCAATGACCATTATCTACGAACACGTTTAACTTGCGAAGGATTGCAGATTCGTAGTAGATCTAGGAAGAATGAGATCTTGGGTTGAGAAAGAGTTGAGGAAATTTTTTAGGGTTAAAACAGGAAAAGAGTGCGAGCCCCTCCGACCGGGTTCACGCCTTGTCGTGATGGAGGGACTTAGTAGTTGTGGGTAGGTGCAACCCACAAAAGAGGCTCTCGATGCGTGCTGGAAGGGTTGCGGGAGTCAGGTGGATGGTGGATGGATGATATTTAAGAATTCATCATAAAAATTATTCAAATGCGCTATAACATAATTCATAACTAAATATTTATTCTGTTAACAACTCATGAAACGTCAAAATTGTCTATGCTTGTCGTGTATCAATAACGTACAAAGAAATTATAAGGATAAATAATACATTACTTATTACTTTCTTAGTGTTTTTATTTTAATGTCAGTTTTTCTATAGAGTAACTTCAGAAGCTTAAAGTATAGCTTGTCAGAGTAATTAAGCATAATCTCTACTATCAAGATAGAAACACTAACGCTTTGTGGCAAATCACTAGATTACCCCAAGATCGGTATCCAGACGATCAATGACAATTACTCGATTAAAAAGTCAACCATAAGCAAAGTAAAATAATCTCATATTTTTTAAACATTCGTTTATCAAATGCGCTTTGACTTACACTTGAACAACACCAGCCTATCACCGTCCACTGCTGGACATAAATAAGCCTCACTTTCACCAGCTTTGATACATTTGAAACTCCTAATGATTTATGAAAAGAGTCAAAGAGCAATTCAGTATATGTGTGTAACCATGTTTCTTATAAGTATTGAATCGATTTTAATGCCCAAGAAACTTAAAAATTGTACCAATATTAGGTAATATAATATATAGGTACATATATTACAAATTTCATTTAAATTGGAGCACTGATTCGATACACGCATGCATAAAAAGCGTTTTCACCCCAACTGTAATTGTAAACATCACTCGCTTCGCTCACTCATTCATTTACAACTAATTGTAATTTGCACAAGCTCTCCCTAATATCTCTATATGTAGAATGTTGACATACTAATAGTTCGCCGCGAATTTGGTTCTTTTATTGCTTTACTCACAGTTACTTTATTCTATATTTATTTTTGTATCTATTAAACTACTGAACCGATTTTGATGCCCAACGAACATAAAATTTTCCTAATATCGCCTACATATGTATATTCCAAATTTTATTTAAATTGGAGCACTGGTTCGAGAGTTAACGCGGAACATAGATACATAGATATATACATAAAATGCGTTTTTGCTCCAACGGTAATTGTAATCCTCACTCGCTTCGCTCGCTCGGTCAATAAGAGCTTCTGCAAGGATGAAAATTCATTTGAACGTAGAAATATTTATGCTAATATAAATGACTTGTTGGCATTATAGTTGATATGAAATGAAAAAGGTTACCAATTAAAAGCTGGTAACACCAGCGCATCCGCTCTTTAACGATTGCTCGCCTGACAAAATCTTGTTTTTACAACATTCGCTGTGGGGCTTGGTGCAAGTTGAATGATTTCTAATTAGCTGTGAAATATGAACAATGATGCTCTGAATACCTGTCACTGCAAACATCGTAAAATGACATTAATTTACAATAAATAGTATCAATAACTACTCATTTATAATAGACCAACTGTTGATCACATATTTTTAAAGACAAAAATGCTAAATACGGAAAGAGTTCTTAAAATGTGATGTTTTGCCCACCTTGGCATCGTCTGAACTGATACCAAGAGAGAATCCGATTCTATGAGTTTGTTATGTAACGTATCTACAGACAAAATCACTGCACCTATTTATAATTTTGTTACCATTTTAAAAATATATTATTGCAAATGAATAAAGATAGCCTTTATATTATTCTACAGTGTTTATATCAAAAAATTGAAGTAAAAGCCTACAAAAAATTATATTCGAAAACTCACATTAGATACAACGATACAACAGATTTTTCATTCAATTTAGGGTCACCAATTCAAGCGTGACGGTTAAAATTTGTTGACATTTAGAAAAATATAAAAGGCGTCTAAGGAACTTTTCCCTTCGATAGCGGGCAAGTGAGCCTTTGTTGGGATCTACCACAGTACTGAAATTGTAGAAGCATGTTGAACTATCATCATTTTACATAAGCTCTACGTAATAGTTAATTGTAATTGTATATATATAAATACAATTTCCAATAACGAAAACGTGATTACTTTGGGTTTTCCGATTCAAAGTGACCGGTTTCTGTCTAGCTTTTTTCTGGATTAAACATAAATATAATGAAATCAGAATTAGTTTATTATTTTTTTATACGAATGATTATATGAAATCAAATACGTGTTCGTCCGATCTTTCTGTTCTAGCCTGTTTATTACTGCTTTCTTTAATTAGATGCACAAATTTGTCATTAAGCGTTAAAAATTACCAAACTTCTCAAGATATACGCAAATGTAATTTCCCCATATAAATTTCTTATGTTAGCTTTCTTTCTCTGTATCTCCGGTTTTAATGGAGGTGCGGGTCCTTTTACTCTACGAAAACTTGGCGAAACGAGCTCTTTAATTTGGAATTTTCATCCACTTAATTTGGTTCAGATGAAGAAAAGAAAATATTATAATAATATCTTCAAGAATTTACTGTTCTTGTTTTCATAAAAAAATGATCAGAATCTTCATAAATAATTACTTTGATGACAAAACTAAAATGTTTTTTAAAAAAAGAAGTTCCGCAATAAGTTTATTCAAAATTTACAATGACATTGAATTAGATCATTCATTTTTTCTCACGAGCATTTACATATATAC
>DWHK01000670.1:0-13079 GCA_018247855.1 Graphium androcles
TTACAATTGCAGTTTGGGCGAAAACTCATTTTATGTATGTATGTAACGCGATAACTCTCGAACCAGTACTCCAATTTAAATGAAATTTAGAATATATGTAGATGATATTAGTACAATTTTTAAGTTCGTTGGGCATCAAAATCGGTTTAGTAGTTTAAAAGATATTGATATAAATGTAAATTAAAATAACCGCGAGGTCCAAGTTCGTGACGAACTACTAGTATACATAAGTAAGTATTAATATTTAGCCTTGAAAACACTGTTAGAAGTGGCATATTTGATACGCCGCATTTCTATATAACATTTCAGCTTTATCTTTGTTAGTTACCCGATCCGCGATCAAACGCACCATTAGTGTAACTCCTTGTTTCTCCTGTCACGCATTTCCCTACACTTAGCATCTGTAGGCCGCGAAAGAAAGTGGGCTACGGTGCAGGGCTGCCTCATTAGGCTCACAGATCGGACCGCTTTAAGCTAAGATATACGGTCTATCTACCGTATTCCCTGACCAGCTGAATAAGCATTAGCATAATAACGAGATCTGACATATCGTATGAAAGATTTTCACCGAGATGTCGACTTGAAACTGAAACGATGTGAATTTGTATATACTAGTTCATCACGAACGTAGACAGGATTATATTATTTGTTAAAACTATTTCGCATTTATTGAAATATCTCATTAATTACTCAACCGATTTTGATGACCGACAAACGTAACAATTGTACTAATATAACCTACTATGTACATTCCAAATATCATTTAATAATGTAATTTGAGCATTAGTTTGAGAGTTATCGTGGAAAATACATATGTATGTACATATGTATATACATATGTATGTACATACTTGGATTGTAATTTTGACCGAACTCTAATTGTAGACCTTACTCGCTTAGCTCGCTCGGTCAAAATGAAACCGAGAAGGTGTCCATCAGTTAAATTTTGGTATTTCAAATCTTCGATAACATTATGTTATTTTGTAAATGAACACAAGTCTCTGATGAAAAATGTTTCCCTTTGTAATTTAAAGCGTCCATCAATATTTATCACATTGCCTTTTAAATTTTCGTGCAAATTTTATTTTGCAACATATGGTTTTAATACTCTAATGACTAAGTATGGTCAAAATAAAAAGGAAAGATGCTTTATGTTTTTTTCAGTATCAAAAAATTTTAACGCACTAATAGAATATTTGTAAATTAAATAGTCTTAAACAAACCAATATTACTGTAATACGTAAAAAAGTTCTGAAAGTAATAAATGAAGTTGTTTTTCTTAACGTGTTACTATGAAGTACGTCGCATCGAACCACTATGAACTACCGTAAGCCTCTATAGAAGTTAGCAACACACCTGAACTTTTCGAATGTTTTGAGTGTTCATAGAAAATAATTAAGACGACTTGGTTGCCATTTTTTGTCTATAAAGTCAGATGCAATATTCATATACATATAAACGGGATAAAATCCTTATTGCATTACTAGTTTTTTTAAAACTACTTATTGAAGCAAGATACGCATATTTTTCTTTTCAATTCGACTGGCACACAACTACGCTTAGCCATTCGACTGGTACCATCTTAATCTGGTAACACCATAAAATTTATTATTGTACTGCAAAAAGGAACATACATCAACTGAAGAGAGGGAATCCCGTTCAATTCTAAAGCATACCCTTCACGAAGATCTTAAGGCAAACATACAGACACACAGTTATCAGAGAAACGGAGAATTTAGAGTCAGACGAAGGTAGCATAAAAGAACATTAAATTAAATCACGCAATAAAAATGGATAGGTAGTGCTAACATTAATTATCAAGAGCGCGGTAATCCTATTCAATAGCATACCCGTTAGCACAATCTTAATGCAAACACACAGACACAGATCAGATAAGCGGAAGATTAAGCCTCAAACGTAATTAGTATAATAATAAAATTAAATCGTGCTATAAAAAAATAATTAGGAAAGGGCGAGTCGTACTCACGCACTGAGAGTTCCGTACCACCACACAAAAGCCTCTATAACTTCTGAACTAACAAAGTTATCGAAGCCGTTATAGTTTTCCTTTAAATTTCATTACATGGACTACCATCATGATTTTTTTTCAGATTTTTCGAGCTAGCCGTTTAGCTTTTAGAGGGGAGGGAAGTATTCCCTATTTTAACAAAAAAGTGCGCTTTAAAGTTAAATATCTGGCAAACGGATACCTAAATCAAAAAAATCGTCTTAGTTACCAATGTTTTTAAAGGACCTATCTAATGATATCACACACTATGATGCAGACGCGAGAAAAAAAAATCATTCCCACTTTACGTGTATGGGAGATATCCCAAAAAAAATATTTTTTATGATTTTATTTTAGCACTTTGTTGACGTGGTAAAAAGACATCCATGCAAATTTTAAGCTTTCTAGCACTAACCGTGGAAGGTAAGCCGAGGACGGACGGACATGAAACTATAAAGGTTCCGAAACGTTAACTACGGGACCCTAAAAAGGAAAATCCTAATATCGATCACCAAGCGGGCTCCCGTTCAGTTATAACGCACTTGCTCTAAAACTATATGAGTATATCGCATTCCATTAATTTATAAAGCATACCCTTCAAGATCTTAATACAGACACACAAACAGTTATCGGAGGATCGGGAGTCAGACGTAGGTGGGGCGAGCCGGCGCCGCGACGCCGCGTCCGCGACCTTATTACTCACGGCTCGCACAACCTCTTTCCATCGATTCCTTGTATTAGCACACGACTTCGTGTTTGTATGGGATAATATAGGGATAACAGCAGTGTTCAAGGGTTTACGTAAAAAAACATGTGACTTGTCCGAAGGGTTTCGCAACGTATAACATGATAATTATTTCGACACAAAATTACAAAAACCGCCTTAGAATTGTACTATCGAGACATATTTTTTCCGTTATTTTAGATTTAAAAACAAACTACTTAACTGATTTACATGAAAATTTGTATATGGGGCCACACTTGAGGTATCTTCTTTCTAACAAAAAAAGAATCATCAAAATCGGTTCATAAACGATGAAGAAATCCCCGAACACACATAAAAAAATATACGGTCGGATTGAGAAACCTCCTCCTTTTTTTGAAGTCGGTTAACCAATAATTAAATATATGTAATTTCGACGATTGCAGAACCGCAAGTCATATTTATTGAGTTGAGTGTATCAATATCGGTTATCAGGTGTATCATTATTGTCAATGTATTGGTTACATTTGGACATGCGTCCTATCGTTCGACAACATAGCTGACTCAGTGCCCGAATTTCAAGCATAATATAGATAGAAATAGATATAGATTTGGCTTAAGAAAATTAAACAAGTTATCGTAGACAAAAGTAAAAAATTATTATTACTTACAGTCCAATTGTTTTTTAATTTAACATAAGTCCGTTTTTTTTACCTTTAATTCTTCTTTCATTAACTTTCCTTATCAGTGACTTATCCTTATTATAACTTTACGGTACCTTTTTGACGTGACCACGTCTTTCAATAAGCCGGCTGCACGCACGAAAAAGTGTCACGTTCCGCTTGGGGAAGCGAGAGAGGTGAACAAGCAGGCACGTCCGGCCTAAGCGTTCGGTTTTCTTGCGACATCGTCCGTAAACCGAATTTACAGACAGCCAATTTTTTCGTAAACTACAGTATTTCTTAAAAACAGTACAGTAGAACCTTAAGGTCGGTTAATTTCGGAGCCCACTGCAGACATAAATCGAAACATGGATTTTTTATATATGTATGTTTTAATTTGCAGCTCTATCTTCTTAAAGTTCTGAAACACAAATTTATAATGAACATAATAATCGTTTAAAACCTGCACAAATCTGATTGTGAAAAGATCTCTTTGATAAAATAGCGAACACATACATATATATGACTATATGTATATCTATTACTGCCTCTGTGGCCTAATGGTATAGGGCCTTGCTTCACAAACCGGAGGTTGTGGGTTCGGATCCCGCGGGGGGACAATAACTTTGTGTTATTGTTTCTCAGTTGGAATGCGGGCTGATCACCCGATTGTCTGAAAATAAAGATGATCCATGCGTCGGATGGGAATGTAAAAATCGGTCCTGCGCCTGATCTCTCTCCGGTCGTGTCGGACATCCGTCCCATCGGGCTATGAGAGTAAAAGAACAGAGAGTGCACCTGTGTCTGCGCGTACACTTCTGCACTATAATATCTCCTGCGCAGTTGGCTGATCTCTTTGTAGATTGGCCGCCGTGGCCGAAATTCGGTCAGGAAGACTTTTTTTTATTTTTATTTTTTTATCTGCATACAAGCATGCAAAGATGCATACAATCTTTTGTTAAAGTATGAAAGAAGCCTAAGTAATTTCGCTAGTTTAAATGTTTATCTCACGAACAATACAAAGTTAAATTTCATTTTGGAATTATTAATCTGATTCGTTTCAAATAGGACAGACATATCGTTAAAAACATAATACTAAGATCTTGAACGTAAAGATAACGAACGTTCCATTTTTGAAAATCGCGCCAACATCAGTTTGGTTGCGTTTAGAAATCTAATTATCAGTTAAATTTAAACGCAGTAAGAAATAGTCGTTTACGGTATGCATCATTTGAAAAGTTTTGTAAAGGAAAAATGAAAAAAATTAAAGTCAATTTTGTAAAGGAAAAATTACTGCTAGTAATTTTCAGGTTTATCTGATAGTCTTAATCAATCTAGAAATTAAAAAAAAATCTAGAAATTCGTACAGAATGTGAATAATATTAATATCAGTGTACGACAAGAGTGAACTATCCTATTTCCAAAGAATTTATTTTTCGTATTAAAATAAAAAAAAAAACTTTACCACTCAAAAACCCTCCGTAACTTTCTTAGAACTCAACAGTAATTTCCAAATCAAAGCTATGATACTTTAAAATTTTATGAAACGTGAAATTATTCAAAATCAAACATGTTTCAAATTAAATGTTCAAAATATAATACTTAATACTAACTGATTAAATTATTAATTTTATTTTCAAACAATACAAAGACTCAGTTGAAAAAAGTTTTTAACTCCACTAATTAAATAATACGAAAAGCCTTCTTACATCGGCACAAGACACTGGCCAATTAAAAGGGAAAGTCCGCCTTCTGGTTTCTTTGCAAATAAAAAAAAAACAAGAAAGCACTTCATAAAAGGAACTTTGACGTAGGTCAGTGACCCAGCCGTCATTCATTCCAATTTCAAACTTGGAATTCCGAGCGAAGAAGCCGAACGCGTCTCACGCACACGCACGCGAATTGGGGCCTTTAATTCGTATTTGTATTTATGTGGGACACGCACACGCGCGCGTTTTATATGGGTCGGCACGCACACACAAGCAATGGGTTGTTTGCTTGAACGAATATGTTTAATGTCTTGTTTATGTAATATGGGCAGGTGTTTATCGAAAAGTATTAGGACATTGTATGGTGAATGCAATGGTGATGTAATTTCAAGATAGTAAGCATGCAATTTTGAACGATTAAACTTGGTTATCCGTTTTGTTTGAAACCAATGAAGACCATACGAGTATACAGCAACTTAAATTTTAATGCATACAATTTTAAATTAAATATAATTATGTGGACACTTTAAACTTTTCTTTTACGTTTTAAATTTATTTTTATTTTTAATAAAAAGAAAAAAGACAACAAGAAAAAAATATTGGGGAACATTAGACAATGGTGATAAGATAAATTAATAAATGGATATAATTTTATTTATTAGGCAGTTTTGAAAAGAAAATATTTCTAGTTTGGGTAAAAAATATTATATTTTAAACCAAAGTTGCATGATTTAATGCTGGTCACAAAGTCACGTCGAAACGTTTTAAAAAGAAAACAATAAATTTGAATAAAGAATCGGATGACAAATCGAACGCCTCAGCGGCACGCACACAGACGCGACGAGGCAATACGCACACGGCGACTTGGGGTAGGTTAGGGACGAAATTGGGGTGGCCGCGCCGAATCGGTCTTGGGTTAGGTCCTTAATAATATAGTGATGCTCTCGAACATCGGTAACTGATTTTGATTTTTTTTGTTCAGTGGAAATTATTAATTTTTTTTATAAGAGTCATCGTCTAATTTTGAAGGAATAAATTAAATAAGTTTTAAAAAAATTATTAATACAATATTTCTTAAAATTAGTTCGTGGAATCGGCGGCCCAATTAATTGCAATTTCTTCGAGGCAACCTTTGCATGGATAAAATGCTATTAATATCAGTTATAATGTTTATTATATTGGTTATTAATAAAAATATGCATTTTTTTAATCACTATTCTAAGTTTGACCGGCTCGTTTGTTTACTTATTAATTTACTTAATTGTATTTTTGTCATTCCAAAGACAGATGAACGTAAGTTTAAACCGTACATGCTATAAAGTGTCCGTATAAGTTCACTTACCCACACTATTTATCCATCGTATTTAGATGACCGTTGACTTCGAGTTAGCGGCACAGCAGAAAAAAGCCTACATTACCGGTTTTCGAGCATAAACGGAACAAGGTTGGTACGAATTAGTTGGCATTGCAAGTTTAAGTGCGCCCGACTTGGCGAAGGTCTAACGCTAATAGATGCACCGAGTGCTGACATTTCGAATTGACTAGCGCGCAATATGTGACAGAATTTAAATGCGATAACTTTAATGTCTTATTTCAACAAACAGTCGAATTCAGAGATGTTGATGATTGACTTGACAGTTATTATTTTATGATATATTAGAGGTGGTAGAGCATAACATTTTTCATACAGCTTTTGCTGCGCTTCTACGGCCACGCTCGCCCGAGGAGGTACCACCACCCTTCATAGAGCCAGCATAAAATTAAGTATGTACGGCTCTTGGGGGTGCCGGAGGACCATTTCTACCCTTTACTTTTCCCACTCCTTTCCCCACCAAATTCTTAAATATAATCCTATCCCATCCTACCCTTTAACCTGTTTTATCCAATTTCCAGGACTGGCAACGCATACGCAAATCTTCGGATGTTGTGTATGTTCATGGGCGACGGTATCACTTAACATCAGGTGAACCGTCTGCTCGCTTGCTAACCTTTCCTATAAAAAAAAAGTTAATGATATTATTGTGTACACAAAAGAATCTCCCACCGCATGCAGCTTCATACAGAGCAAGTTCGGCCACACATGGAATACTGTTCTCACCTCTGGGCTGGGGCATTTTACCAGCTTCTTCCCTTTGATCCAACGTCGAGCTACTCGAATCGTCGATGATCCAGCTATTTCCGAGGTGACCGGTTGGCGCAGATGCTAAGCCGTTGCCTTCGGCGTCGCAGATCGTGGGTTTGATTCCCACCCGGAACAAGTATCTGTGTGGCCTACAGATATTTGATTCGGATCTGGGTGTTTGTATGTATGAAGGTTATGTTTGTAAATCGCCCTTGTAATACAAGCCGTAAAGCTTACAATAAGGGCCACGTTTATAAAAAAATAAAAAAAATAATAATTTCCGATCAGCTTGATTCCTTGGCCCTGCGAAGAGACGTTGCGTCTCTCTGCATTCTTTATCGCATTTACCATGGGGAGTGTTCGCGAAAAAAAACGTACTAGAAAAATCACTCACTCTGATACACAAAACTACCTTCATTGAACCGTAGCGATAGATTTGTCCCTACCAAAAATCGTTCAACGTACCTAATGAAGTTTTCAATTCAATAGCAAGATAATTTTAAAACATTGCGGATTAAAACTTTAAAATCGTTTATTTCACATCTAGATTAACTTGTTGTTCCGAGTTCAGCTGCTACGTCAGTATCGCTTATTGATGTTTTGACTACCGAATGCGATTACTTTGTTGCGTCTACTTGAAATCGAAGCCCATGAGTTATGTTTCTAGTACATTGTAACTAGTACTGTATAATTCAAATCTTTTATTGCTTCTACCGAAATTTGTGCAAATACCTAGTTATTGTTTTATAACATTGTGAGTATCAAGATTAAGCCATTTTGATTGATTATTTTTCAATATAAATGATATTGTATTTTGATTTCCTTAGAGCCCTTAATTATTTTATTTTACTTTAAACTTATAGTGGACTTTGTGTTGTAGGTCATCACTTAATAAGCAATACCCATGATTACTTATTTAATGCAGTGAGATTAAATAATTACTGATATTCCGATACGTAATAAAAATTTAATCCAATTCTGTGGCGCCTGAGCTAAAATAGTCCAGCCTGAGTGAATTCTAAACATTCAGGTAAATGTTTCGAAAATCATCTAGGAGTAGGCTTCTTACAAGGATTATTTGAGCATATATAAAGTACCGGGTACACAAACCTAATGTTCCCCGCACGCACGTTCTATGAACTTTTTGCTCTATACTTAAAAAAATATTAAACGAGCTTCAAAAATTGAGTGAACTTTCAGCTTTGATTGATTCATAATTTTTATCTAATGTGTAATTCTCTTAATTTTTTTGCACAACATTAAAATTTTATGAGTAGAGGGGTAAGCATTTATCAATGGCCCTTGTATTGCTTTAGAATAATTATTAATAGTCTAGAATAATTAATAAACTAATAAATAATAATAATCTAGAATAACTGCTGGTAAACAGTTTTGGGTAGATGTTCAAGGCACGCTGAAAATCAAATACTTCTACTATAATACACAAACACGGTATATAGGTCTGCAAACCTGGATAGGGGAGCCAAGACTCAAATAACCCTCATTTAATAAATTAAACAAAAAGCAAGAGTTATATTTTTTTTTTTTGGGAAAAATATCCTTGAGGCATTTCAAAACATTAATACCTTTTAATTTAATATTTAAAGTGTGAAAAATTGGCCGGGCACTTGCAAAATTATTTTTGAAAAATTAGAAAATATACATATATACTATATACTTGTGTTTCAGCCTGCCTAATATACAATATATTAGGCAGGCTGAAACACAAGTATATCCACGAATCCTTCTACTATCATACACGAGTGACAAATCATTTATATTATTACTATGTAATACTGAGAGGAATAAGTGCAAGCGCGTGAATAGCTGATCTAAAAGTCACATAAGTTAAGTAGATTTAAATCACAGTGTCCTCGATCCTAATGCTGCCTGCAATTATATTGAGTGCATGGACGGCGTATTGAAATTGCATAAAAATTATAATATTCGCCATTATTTCTTCCAATTTTATTCTCAAAAAATTGATATTGAGTGTGGAGGCAGAAAGGGCAGCCAATAAAAAAATCTACGTAACTGTTCCTATTTCCGAGAAGGATATCGATTATATCGATAGTTTGTAATATTGCCTAAGAAAATGATATTAAAAATGTAAATAATGCTTAAGTACACAAGCTTTTGAAAGAATTTGCAGTTTGATTTTGGTACATTGTGTAGTATTTAAATTACAATTGTAGAAAAGAAAAGATTAAATTAGTACGTCATTATATCTTAGCTTCAGTAACTTTTGTAATCAGTACCGTTATTATCACAAACATTACAAATATATGATTGACAATTTTACAAACAGAGGTGAAAACCATCTGAACCGACAAATGAAAATTGTTAGTCAAAAGGGAATATTAACTTGCTATCAGACTACTAATTAAGTATGAACGGGAGATTGGTCAAAAGAATGTTAATATACAATGTCGGTATAAATGGAAAACTACCGCAGACTACCGTAAATTAATATGCAACCTCATTAAATTTTCCATCGTATCCAATTAATTGCAGATACCATTCCATTATTGAATTTTAAGTGAAAATTGCTCAAATTTTGTTCATTGCATAGGTAGTATCAACATATGGACGTTCCTATAATTGAAATTATAAGTCTAAGAGAAGTTAGCTTTAGTGTGGGTTATCAATTATTCGAGAGCGGATACCGTGCGTTTGGACATTAAATAATATTTATCACTTATTTTAAGATATGTTGTATGACAATACGTTCTTTTATATTTAAAAAGTAGCGGACCTGGCATACGTTGTCCTACCCGAATTTTAGCAACCGATAGCAGCGTTTACATAAATTCTTTCGTCACCTACAATTCGAAACGTCATCAATCGTTTGCTGTTTTCGTTTCAATTCGACTGTCACGGCAATATATGAAATTTATATATAAAGATAAATTGCTGTTTGTTAGTCACGCTAATACTTAAAAACGGCTCAACCGAATTGCCTATTTTCTGTGTTGTTCAGATTAGGTTTTTGTGACAAGAAGTTTTTAAAAATCCACAAGATATGTCACCAATTCGAATATTATATTATGCTTAAATATTATCTTACAGTCACAATATCAGCATAACGCCGTCACAATGTGACGTCAGTTCATCAGTTTGACACTTCCGTGCTGTAAGTAATTTATAACAAATTTGGATGCGGCAAAATGTATTATTTCAAGCACACGTTTACGAACGAAGCGTGTTTTTAAAACTATATTTATTATAATATACTAGTTGTGATATACTAGTAGTACATGCGGGGAGCGTTTAGTATAAAAAACCTCTAACGGAGAGCCTTCTATTATACACATGAAGCAAGGTATGGAGAAACAACTCACTAACTACAACTCGCTTTTTACTAATTTCTGTTAATAAAACAGCATATAAAGACACATATTAGTTTAAACTGGGTCTGTTTATAATTTTTTAAGAAAATATTTTATTGTTGCAATAAGGAAGCATTGCTCTAACATAAGGACATAATAAATAACTAGAGATGTCGCAGTGGTCAAACATCTAGCATAAATTCCTTCTCAAAATAAACATTCACTATGGACAACCTGACACACATCCCTTTGAAAAACATTCTTAATCTTAAAAATATTCTTTAACGAATAGATGTTTTTGACAAAGTTTTTGTTAAAACTAAAACTCATATATCTGTTCTGTTTACGAGGAACTCGGTATGATACATATGTATCCAGGAATTATTATAATTTACAGAACATTTGAATTTTAATTATCTATCCTAATTGTAAAACTAACGTGTGCTACCGTGTAACTGACGCATTTTCAATTGCTGTGCGTTTTCGTAAATATTTGCGGTTCACTCATATTGCTTTGCTATTACACTTTGGTTTATATAAAGCTAATATAATCAATGAACGTTAATAAATTGGATCGAGTAAATTGGATTCTGCGTAGTTATTTCAATGGTTGGTTTAATTTCTGCCTTGTTTACAGAGATCGCACAGCATTCGTGCTAGGGTCGAAAATTAATTTTGAAATAAATGAAATTTTGCTTTGATTGGAAATTGTCAGGCCTTTTGATATTGCTGTTAGGGTTAACAATGCGCGTTTTTCCATCACGCTGTGCACACTGCATGTTACTGTGGGGGGCAAAGCTAATTAAGTGCGGACGCCATTACCGCCGAAACTGTTTGTGAAATTTCGAATCTCGTTATTCATTTAATTTTCTTTCCTTTTTTGAAAAAGAAAATAGGGAATGTCAGTTGCCATTAGACAGTGACGAAGTGTCTTAATGTTGTTTTATACATGTAGAATTATAAATTATAAAAATACAGTTTATAAACATTAAAACGTTTGTTTTTCGAGTACCATTTCCACAAAATAATGAGGGTTCGTCCGGGATGGTGAAAAACATATTCAATATGATTTTAATAAAAAAAAACTGTGAAAATTAATATTGCTGAAGTTAAACAATAATGAAGAGTCGAACAAGCTGTCAGTGCCGAGATAGCGTCGTTAATGCAAGTTTACTATGAAGGTTTATAAAGAGTGGCAAACGTCAAAATTGCGTTTTGTTAATGTAAAATAAAGATGTTTAAAGAAAATATTTTTATTATTTGTTGATGGAAAAAAAAATTGGAAAATAAGGTGATTTTCTATGATTATCAAGACATATAAGACCGGTTAACATCATACTCTACCACCCGATACCAAAACGATGTTGAGATTTATTTCACGGCTGAGGGTGTTAGGACCAAAAGTTTGCATTTCACTACTATAGAAGATTTTGTGGAATATTTACTAGACGTTACTGAAAAACAATTTGGAGAAGAAATTAGGGCGTGTAGAACCATTTAAATTTAAAATTATTTTACAGATAATTAGAGGATCCAGTAAAGAAGTGGTAGTGAATTATTGATTTAAATCATTTAATTTATTTGCGGAAAAAATTTTGTTATAAACGACCTGCCGATGCCGAGGGTCCAGAAAAAACTCCATACACCGGGTGGCGTAGAATAAGAAATATCATTAAGAATATAACGGCGCTTATCGTTGCGTATCAGACTAGTGATATTCAGTCTGTCTGATAGCCCGGTCCCGATTGCCTAGCCCGGTGCCGATGAAAACCTAAGTTTAATTTCCTGCGTGCACGTTATATATGTAGGTAATTGGGCGATTAAAGGTGCCGTCCTTCTCGATAATATTGTCTGCACCAAACAGAGGCATCAACTCAATTTCTTCCGCATCCTTACATAGTCGTTACACATTTATTCTTGCAAAGAAACAAACGAAAACAACCTAAGGTTTGGATTTTGGTAGTTTTAGGATATAAAGAACAGGACAGTATTAAGTCAAACATAGTCACTTAACCGGAAGTATTATGGTGGGATGGTTGATGTGACAGAATATGAAAACAGCTTGACTTAACTATATAAAGGATCTTAAGGGTACAAGGAGATTTAGATGCCCGGAGATTGGTGTTTAAGTCGCCCATGATAATGTGGTGTGCATACTCTGAATCCAAAGATTCAAGAACCAAATATTAAATCGGTGAAATAGTCAACATTTGGGGAGGAACATATGACACCCATCTAATCGATCTTAGAACAAAAACAAAAACTCAACGGTAGATGAATAATTTTAAGTGGAGGTAGTCAGTAAGGATTCAAATACAAGTATCTTTTTAAAGTAAATTTTTAAATGAACTTAACTTATTATTTTTGATATATTACGGCTTAATCATAAATAACAAACGTAGCTTATGACAGACCAATTTTCCAAACCTTATTTTGACAGTTTCTGGTTCCGTCTTATAAATAACTCAGGCGATATTAGCCTTAAGGGTGTGGATGGATTCTGGATTATTCGCAGCTCCAAGGCTGTTAATTGACATCGCCGAGAT
>DWHK01000671.1:0-13071 GCA_018247855.1 Graphium androcles
CTATTGAATAATAGACAATGAGCAATAGAATACTACTGAAACTATTACTAAAGCCCTTCGGTAATCTTCCAAAAGCTATTTTACGACGAGAAAAGGAACTATCGTTTTCATCGGCCACGTCAATATCAGGAGGAAACTATTAGGAGAAAGGTTGGTCGCAGGGGCCGAGCCGTTTTCCGTAACTGCGGGTGCGGAGTAGATTCATTGTACCTTTGTCTGACAAAGCTTCCGTAGATTGATGGCCGGCTGTGTAGTTCGAAGCGAATGACGTATTGAATCGTTATTGTAGGAAATTTATAACGATATTCAGTTTTGTACTATTATATTGTATTATATTATTGATATTGATGAGGCATTAAATGGCAAATTAACTGACACAAAGGTTTTGATAATTGAAAGCAACCATTTACAATTCTTATAACCAATATAATATTCTTATAAACAATATACTAGATGATTCACTAATATAGTTTCTATTATGATAGTTATCAAAATAGCAATGTTGAAATTAGTCGCGGTCCATACTTGATAGTGAAACATATTTATGTTCCTTTTTATTTTTTTGATTACTCACCGTAGTTTTCGTTCTATTTGTTATATTTTTCGACACTTTACAAATAGTTGGGTACTAATAATATATTTATATTTACAAAAAATTGTATAAGGATATAATTTCTGAGACTTTTAAAACTACTTTACGGGTTTCATGGCGGTATATTTTAAAATTTTATAACCCGATGTTTCGATTACTTTGCAGCATTCATAGTCACGGATAGGACCGAGGTGTTTGACGTCCTGATGTCACTTTTTAATCCGACCTACCGTCAGCTTGAAAATTTATTTTGGTCCGATCTACGCAGTAACACATTATAGTATCTTGAAGTCTTGCAATATTGAGCTTATATCTTGACTTGATTTATATTGTTAACGATCCAAATCAGGTGGTAGCACTCAACCATCATTTCTATTGCAATTTGGATGTTTCTTTATTTCAATAGTCTCATGTTGTATCCTTGGTAGAAACCGGTGTTTTTTGCAAGGATTTTTGGTCTTTCAAATCTGAATATTATTTCTTCACCCTGGTTTTGATAGGTCTCTTTGTTTAACCTACATAGGACAGACTATATTCACAATCAAGCTTGTACACTCCTACATCTTGGAGAGGGGTGTTGCACTTGAGTGGTAGTAAAAATTGACTTATTTTTATCAGCAGCTTATAATATGTTTTAGTAGACACTCGCTTCAAAATGTAGCTGATTTTGTCTGTAACTCCTCTTAAATATTATAAGACGGCAGTTACTCGTTCCACTGTGCATAGGAAATCTACCCATATAAATCGTTATTTAAATGGTGACTCACATCACCATCATTTCAGAGAGCACGTGGGTCTGTGACGAGCAATATCTGGCTAGATTAAAAAGTAATATCAGGACGTAAAACACCTCAATCCTCCCCGTGGCCAAGAATGATGCAAAATACTCAAAACGTCAAGTAATAAAATCTCAAAATAAACCGCGATACAATCCGTAAAGTTGTTTAATTTAAAATAGTATAAACATGTTTTTTTTATAAAAAAAATTTTGTCCATGGGCGACGGAATCACTTAACATCGGTGAACCGTTTTGTCGTTTGTCATGTCATAATCATCATAAAAAAGTCATAAAAAATCATGTCATAAAAAAATCGACGATTCGAGTAGCTCAACGCTGGATGTGGTCAAGTGGAAGGAACTGGTAAGGGGTCACTCACCTCGGAAGTCAGAATAGTATTCCATTCCGGACCATACTTGCATTGACCCCAATTCGAGATTTTACGAAACAAATTCTCGATTTTAGACATAAGTATGTTCCGGCACTCAGCGATGCGATCCTGAGAAATATTTACCCGGCTGGTATAGGTGACAGTACAGCTGACACCTCATATTAGCTGTATTAGTCATAATAACAATGTAAGTTTAGATGGGGAAGCCGTAGAGCTTATTGACACCACAGTTTTTTTAGGCATTACTTTAGATGCCAAGTTGCAATGGGGCCCCCATATTTCTAAGCTGGCGAATAGACTTAGCTCTGCAGCCTACGCGGTGAAAAAAATTAGACAACTGACAAATGTAGAAACTTCCTTAAGAGTCTCAGGCATTTGCGATTGCACTTACCTCATCTTCAGGGCTTGTAAAACGAATACCTCAAAGTTTAACATAGGTTGACTCTTCCTTCCTTTACCTTAGTTGACTGATCCCGAAAAGGTGACACCGGTGAACTTTTCCATCATTTTGCGACACCAGTCCGTGCGAAGGTGTTACTGGTTTTTGGTCATAGAATGGGAAGTCCATCTGGTACATAACTTCTTGACGCCTAAATGTTATTAATATGTTATGTTCAGATGTCGGTGTTAAAGGTCATCACCGAGATTGCTACGGCCATGCTTAAACTCATTAAATCAATTTTAAACAGTGGCACGAGATTAGGCTTGATTAGTAAATGCCAATCGAAGTCTATTATAGTTTGTTGTTGATTAAAACCATAACAAAGGTCGTAATAAATCTTGGACCGAAAACTTTCTCGCGTAAAACTCAATTTGAGGTTTAACAAGATTTTAGGAATTGAATTTGGCCACTTGTATAAACTTTCAGTGCCACCTAGGTACCAGGAAAGAGAAAGTCGATTTTCTTTGCTCTCTTTGTTGTCAAAATCGACTTAAGACGATTTGATGATCGTCGCGTACTTAATGCCGAATGCTTATAAATATCATGCTGAGAACGTGTGCTCTAGAGTTGGCACCGGTTAAACAAGTTTTTTGACACATTCAGGCGAGGTCCTGTAATCTTAAAACAGCTTTAGTGGACCCTGTTACAAAATAGTGATCGTTATGGTCCGTCCAACTACATGCCTATTGCAAGGAGGTGATGCCCCCTTGTTGTCAAAAATTATGGAATCTTAGATTAACACAAGCTGGTTAATGAATGAACGAATAAGTGCAAATGACACCTTATATACCAGCCGGGTAAATATTTCTCAAGACCGCGTCAGCAAGTACCGAAACAAGGTTGTGTCTGAAGTCGAGACTGCTTACCAAAACCTCGGATCGGGGTCAACAAATTTAATCCAATTTAACGCATTGAAGACACAAGTTTGTGTGTTATGTTTTGAAAATAGTAATTGACATCTAAAAATACTATTATGAAAATTGTTTTAATTGAAAAAAATTAACCATATCACGCGCTTATAGTTTGTGTAAATATTCAAATGATACAATTTTACGAACAGGTCTGGTGGACGAACAACAGAAAGTACGCACAATCACGGCTTTAGCCAGCGCTGCGCTCGCCGAGGCTGCTACTCCTTACGGTATCGAATCCTTCGACTCTGTGCTCAAGCCCTTATGGAAAGGTATCAGAACCCACCGCGGTAAAGGGTTGGCCGCTTTCTTGAAGGCCATCGGTTACCTCATTCCTTTGATGGACGCTGAGTACGCGAACTATTACACCAGGGAAGTGATGCTTATCCTCATTCGTGAGTTCCAGTCGCCAGACGAAGAAATGAAAAAAATTGTCTTAAAGGTACGTTATTTCTAATTTTTTATAAAAACAGTGCCACCTATCTGGTCCAATTGTGAATTTAAAACACCCGAACACGCACGCAAAATTTTATTAAAATCAGCTCGGCCGCGTAAGAGGAGTTAATTGCCATACACACATTCAAAGGAATTATAATAATATAGATAATCTTTATTACATTAAGCTAATGAAGGACACGATAAGGCACAGCAATATAAATACATAATTGCTTACTTTCTATATTGATATTTACATAAATTTTTATTGATATGTTTTAGGTAGTAAAACAATGTTGCGGTACAGATGGTGTGGAGCCCCAGTACATAATGGATGAGATTTTACCACATTTCTTTAAACACTTCTGGAACCATCGCATGGCCTTGGACAGACGTAACTACCGTCAGCTTGTCGACACAACAGTGGAAATTGCAAACAAGGTATTCTTGTTAAAAATATGTATAATGATACGAAATAGTAAAACTTTACTTTGTAAAGTAAGTTTATAAAGATAAAAATTCCACTGCTTTTTACTTAGTAACACTTCTGCTTGTAAGTAACTAATATATTACGCATTTTTATATGTTTAAACGATTAAATTATATTTTTTTATAGATTTTACTATTGATTTGATATTTTTTAATGCCAATATTGGAACATTTGTAACTCAAATCATATTAAAAAATCATGGTGTGGCTGTGTCGTGGACATGAATACGTAAAGCTAATGGATCTATCTGCTCGGATGCCTTCGTTATTTATGTTCCCGGCAATTCCCTAACCCAATTAGTCCCTCATATGATGATCTATGGGTATCTTTGGATTGTTCTTGTATAGCCCTTTCCGATCGTATACGCCGTGTATATTTTGATTTACCTTTAAGACGAGTACAGGGTGACATAATTGATTACATTATTTTAATCTAACATCATATAAATTGAACATAGTTAGATCTTAACAAGAGCTTACGATTGAAACCTAAATGAAGGTTGTAGCTTTCAAATTATTATAAGTTTTATGAAATATATACTTGGTAACTCAGTGAAACAACCTTAAAATGGCGACGCGTCCCTCTCCCCCGTGCGCGATAGATCGCAAATATAAATGAATATCACAAATTCTTTGATCTTTTAGCTATTCATGAATTTGGTGTAATTAAATTTTAAATGTTGATGAATTTATGATGATATGTAGTTGCAACACCAAACTGTATCCTCCGATTTTTTTATCTTTTGTTTTTTGTATGTAATTTTTTTTTATGTATTCTCCCACATTGGTAATAAAACCTAGCATTTATTTGGATTATTTTAGGTTGGAGCTTCAGAAATTATAAACAGAATTGTGGACGATTTAAAAGATGACAATGAACAATACAGAAAAATGGTTATGGAATCGATTGAAAAGATTCTCGCCAACCTGGGCGCGGCGGACATCGATTCCAAGCTAGAAGAAGCTCTCATTGACGGCATCCTGTATGCATTCCAAGAACAGACAACGGAGGTGAGTTCATTTAAAGATAACATACAAATAATTTATTATTTTAAGTATTCTTTAAGTTATCCTTTAATTTATACTTTAAATTATCCTTTAAATTATTCTTTAAATTATCCTTTAAATTATTCTTTAAATTATCCTTTAAATTGTTTTACTTAATATTTATGTAACAATGTTTTGAGTAATGTTACTTTCGATTATTGTACCCGAAGTAGTTGTACCAACGCTAAAATTGTTAATAATAATTTAAAAGCAATGGTAAAAAAATACTAGTTTTTATCTCCAGGAGTTTATCCATAGTAATATGATAAAAATAGAGAATTTTTTTAGTTATATCTACGCACTAATCCCTGGAAGTACCAGTTGGAATTAGAAAAGGTTAATGTACTTATTGTCCATTTCGTTCCCAGGACGTGGTGATGTTGAACGGGTTCGGGACCATCGTGAACCAGCTGGGCAAGCGCGTGAAGCCGTACCTGCCGCAGATCTGCGGCATCATCCTGTGGCGCATGAACAACAAGTCGGCCAAGGTGCGCCAGCAGGCCGCCGACCTCATCTCGCGCATCGCCGTCGTCATGAAGACGTGCCAAGAGGTCTGTACCAAATTATTATCCACCCGCGTAACTTCGTCTGCGTCACATAAGAGTGATGTCACAAAATTAATAAATTTTCCCCGTTTCTCCGACATTGCATTGATGCTCTGCTCTTATTGGTTATAGCGTAATGTAATATAGCCTAGTCTTCCTCGATGAATGGGTTTTCCAACACTAAAAGAGATTTCCAATTCGAACCAGGAATTTCAAAAACTATTTTGCGTTCAACCAAACAAACAAACAAACTCTTCACCATCATAATATTAGTACATATACTTCCGTGCCGTGGTAGCTCAGTGTCCGAGCGCTCGCAGACACCAATGAAATTGTCAATTTCTTAATTGCAATTTTAAGTGCTGATTTACCACGTGCTTGGCACATCGTGACGAAACCTGCATATCTAATGTGAAGTACGCCAATCCGCACTGGGGCCGCGTGATGGACTATGCCCTATATCCTCTGTCTAAAGGAGGCTTTTGCCCAGCAGTGGGACAATTTAAAAATAGGCTGTTACTTTACTTTTATAGATACTTCGTATGCATTCTTGTATCTGTGCTACCATCAAATAGAACTAGTTTAGATACTACTATCGATGGCATATACTTCGTAATTTTTTTTTGAGATATGACTATTATGAGTCCCGGTAGCTCAGTTTCCGGACGCTTGCCTTTATCCTGTATGCTCGAGGCGAACCTGAGTTCAAACCCCGGTGCCGACACCAACGAAATTGTTATTATTTTAATTGCAATTTTAAGTGCTGATTTACCACGTGAAGAAAAACATCGTGAGAAAACCTGTATTTCTAATATGTGAAGTTTGCCAATCCGCACTGGGCCTCCATACTCTCTGCCTAGAGGCGGCCTTTGCTCAGTAGTTGGACAATTTGAAAATAGCCTGTACCTTACTTTACTTTGACTGTTATGCGCAGTATATGGCGCGCGAGTTTTTTTTTATAATTATTATTTAATCTTATTAAGATGTAATTTAGTACAGATGCTATTAATTATTATATTTCCTGTTAAATACCAGTGTTTTTTTTGTCGCAACTAGCGGTCTTCTGATCTGATATGTTTTACATAAAAATTAACGTATACGTAATTCAACCTTCGAAGTATCATTGTTTTTTCGTGTCTAAATAATTAATTGTCAAAGTTATTGAATATTAATTTGAATATATTTGTTTATGTTGCAGGAGAAGTTAATGGGTCATCTTGGTGTTGTACTTTATGAGTACTTGGGTGAAGAATATCCGGAAGTATTAGGTTCAATTCTGGGAGCGTTAAAGGCTATCGTTAATGTTATTGGTATGACGAAGATGACACCGCCAATAAAGGATTTACTACCACGACTTACGCCCATTTTAAAGAACAGGTAATCTGAAGAGATAGTCTAAATCTTTTCATTAACTGTATAGCCTATCTTAAAGCGTTTAGACACATTGATAAAGTGACATTAATAAGATATAAATCGTTATCTTATATTTGAGTGGTATTCCAAGATTCCTTATTATATAACGGTTTCATTTCAAAAATAAATTCGAATTTTAATTTACATACATCTGACAAAATTATTCGTTACTTTACGTAATAATTTTATCACTTATCTGGCCGCGAATAAATCAATTACTGCCTTGCTAGTAAACAATGATTTCACTGCACATCTTCTACCCATGTAGGCTGTGCCCACAAGTTTACATTGTCAAGCACTTACAGGTTAGTTTACCTGATCTTAAATATTAATCACATGGTTTTTATTAAATTTTTCAGACATGAAAAAGTGCAAGAAAACTGTATCGATCTAGTGGGACGTATTGCAGACAGAGGTCCTGAATTCGTGTCGGCCAGGGAATGGATGAGAATATGTTTCGAGCTGCTCGAACTGTTAAAAGCGCACAAAAAAGCAATTCGAAGAGCCACTGTCAACACTTTTGGTTACATTGCAATTTAGCTTTACACAACAAGGTTAGTGCGTCTGCGACATTAAGTAGTAGGAAGCGAATGGGTTATTAAACACACTCATTTTTGTAAATTTGCCCGATCTTTTTAGATGCAAATCTCCCAGACATTAAAAATTATTGGTGGCGACATTTTACTATTCAATAATAAATAATCTCCTGACAGCATTTCTGCCAATGCGGCCAATCTCATAAAAAATCAGTCAACTATGATGAAGATATTATTGTGCACAAATGTACGCGCAGGCACAGGTGCACTCTCCGTCTGCTGGTGTCCATCATCTAGTGGGAGATCAGAAAATCTGTTTGGTAAGATTTTGTCACGTTTAGGTTTGCAGCTATACAGAATAGAATCTTTTTCATATGTTTTATAGTGCAAGTATTTTCAGTAAGTTAATGAAATCTATGCATAATAAATGATACTGAATTAAATAGTTACTGGATTAATATTAATAATTGATGAAGTATAAACAGAAAGCAATATTGTTCTCCCTCCAAATTACATCGGATGGTCTGAGTAAAATGTACTAGAGAAACAGACATAGATATAAACTTTATTTTGACGAAATAAACAGAGCAGCACTCAAATATAAAATCACACACAATCAGCACTCTCATACAAAATCACAAACAAAATTTACAAATAATAGACAAATAAATTATATAAAATATACCAGTAAAAGAAAAAAACCTATTAAGCCATATTTCAAAACAAACAAAAGTTTGGTAAACTAATAAGAAATCAAATACAATAAACGACGAATATAAATTATATCATATTGTTTAGTATAGTGTGCTGTGTATTTTTATCAAAAATGGATTCCACTCAGCAAAAATTCTGCTAATTGTCGCACAGCTGGTTTCTATGGCGCCGTTTCGCACGGGATACATAGATATGTAACGTATAAACAGCGAAAGTCAATACAATACACTTACACAGAACTTAACATAAAAATATTACTAGAAAAAAGAAATGTTATAATCTATACTAATATTATAAAGCTAAAGAGATTGTTCGGTGGAAGGCGCATATTTTTAAAACTACTTGTTGGAATTGGAAATTACTTTTAGTGTTGGGAAGCCCATTCAACGAGGAAGGCTCCTATATAACATATATAGCCTACTATATAAAATTACGCCACAACTAATAAGAGCATCAATGAAAAATGTTACAAAAATGAGGAATATGTATTTATAACAATAATTAACATACATTACACATGCGCATATTATGTAGGATATATTGGTCTAGAAGGAACCAAGCTTTTTTTGGAAATGCAAAAGGTGTTGTTTATTTTTCAATTTAAAATTATCTAATCTTTTTTTATATTTTATTTTCCTTCCTTAAATAATGATCGTGCGACCTATGCTGTAATATGATAGTTTTATCTCTATGATATTATTGAAATTTATTTTACTTGGTTAGGTTTTAGATTTAGAGATAGTTTCTAATGTAGTCACGAGGTGGATTGGTCATATGTATTTATTTAATCTACAAGATTGCCCAGGACGTTAAATCTGGAATGCATGAGTCCACCATTCTTGCAACAGCAGTTCAGAAGAAACGGAGAGGTTATCCAAATAGGACTGGTTATTGCACATCGATAGTCCAGCCTTAACACCTGAACATACGTTACTGACTTTTCACACCTTTACAAAATGTGCATTCTCAAGAACACATCACCGTGGCCAACCTATTCTTCAAAATTAGGAATTCAATTACAATAACAACTAATAAGTAATAAAAAAATTAATAAATAACAATTTTGTTACTTCTTACAAGTATGACATAGGGTTAGAAATAATAAAAAGTGATTTTTTTTAAGAATACTATACCCTAAAGAAGTTGAAAATTGACATGAAACCAAATTTCATAAAGCACGTATTTCTTTTTTTTACATTTAATAATTAATCTGTACAAAACAATAAATTTGAATATTTGAAGGTGGTACAGCATAACATCTTTCATACACCTTTTGCTGCACTTCTACAGCCGCGCTCGCCCGCGAAGGTATCACAACCTTTCACAAAGCCAACATAAAATAAAGTGTGCATGGCTCTAAGGGCCATTCCTACCCTCTTCTTTTGCCATTCCTTTCCCTATCAAATCCTTAATATAATCCTAACCCATTTTTTTTTATCGGAATGTTGGCAAGCGAGCAGACGGTTCACCTGATGTTAAGTGATCCCGTCGCCCATGGACATACACAACATCCGAAGAGTTGCGTATGCGTTGCCAGCCGTGGAAATTGGATGAATCAGGTTAAAAAGTAGGATCGGATCCATCCTACCCTTTTACAACAACGCATACGCAACTCTTGTGTTTGTACTAAGTTCTCATAAAGAACATGTGTAACAATTCATTTAATGTAAGAGTACAAGTTAAAATGCTATGCAATAAACAAATAAACAAAACGACCAAATATTAGCTAAATTAACAAAATTAATACACGCAAAGAAGAGTGTGCGTGGCGTGTGTTACCATTAATTGTTATTGAGTGAGTTTAGATGAGTGTGGTGCGATTCTTATGTATTGTTATGTAGAGTATTTTACTTCTTTAAACTAAAAATAATTAATATCAATAATTAGGAGTTTTTAGTGAATTTTCGTGTAAAAAAAGGGACCCAGAAAACAGAAAAAGCTATGGCTAAAAGAAATTTTAAATGTGGTTGTTTCGGCTACACAGTGATTTTGTTTCTGTTTATTTTGTTTGCAGGATGTTCATTTATATTGTATGAGAACTGTGCAAAGTAAAAAAAGTTGGCAGAATGTTGGAAATTGATATAGGCTCTACAGAGCAGCACAGAGCTCAGCAAAGGAAAGGCTTGTTGCTTATTGTATGTTGTACATTACTTTAATGATTGCTGTCTTAATTACTTGTTTACTAAATTTAAAATTGAAGTAGTTTAACTGCTATTAAAACACATTAAAATCAGAGTATACTCACCACCACAAATCATATTATTTGCACTTCACTGCACTTGGATTTTCACTGCATTATAGTATTAAATTATCCAACTTACTCAAAAATAATAATTGTTTAGAATAAAAGCATTACCTAAGAGTTTGTTGAGCCCCAAGTTCAGATCATAAGTGCAGGGTCATTTAAAGATTTAGATCGGAGCTTAAGAGAGATCATTTACGATATTCCTAGTTTTCTCTGACTATAAAACCATTGAAGAAGTACGATGACGACTGTGCTCTGTTAGTTCTCCAAAATTTAATTAATAAGTTAAATATTTATATCTGGTCCAATTTTTTTAATATAATTTAGTAATGAAAGTAAATCCGCCAAAATTTGTGGAGGATGAAATCCTTTTCATTTTCATGTTCCATGGTGTAAAGTGGTAGTTTTATAAAAAAAATGTTATATCAAAGCAATAAAATGATTTTTAGAGTAGAACTGCAGAATTCATGTAGACCTTAATATGTTTTAACACTTTTTAAACTCTGATAACGAGTACCTGTTAATCTTTTGTCTATTTGAGGTTATTTGACAGTACCTTAAATAATAATCGTACATACTTCACGTCACATAATAATATAAATATAAATTTATGTTGTATACAAGGTTTTTGAAATAAAACAATTCTTAAATAAGTTATACAAGTTAAGTGTGTAAATAATACCAATTCACTTGCAAGACAATAAGTTACTTTCTTGTTAATTTCGTTTGAAAAATCCAATTTTTTGGTAAATTAATAAAGCTCTCAGTAAGAACTAAATATTCATTGAGGCAAAATTGTCATAATAATGAGGTACAATGATCGTTGAACCGTTAGCCTGTTTTGTTTTGGGCTCCCAAATATTTGCTTTCAATATACCATAGTATACACCAATAGTACCATTAAATAATAGTTTTGATAATTCAACGACATTTAATTTTACATTTGGAAAGAGATTTTAATTCTTACTCTATTTAAAATGTAATGGGATTGAAAGGACTATTATTTAGATTACTACATTAAGTTTTGATTCTGTGTAAAATTAAATCTTAGCATAAAACAAAATTGTTTCGCGATAATTAAGATCTAGTAAATAACTTATAGCATTAAACAAAGAAAATTTATGTCAACTGTGAATGAAAAATGTCGTGCTCCTAGAGGACCTGTTTGTTTGAAGCAAGCGTAATTTGACTTCTTTTGTTATAAGTTTATTCATATTTTTATTTCTTGGTTAAAATTATTACTATATAGGTACACGACCTATATTATAAAATAAATAGCAGATACCGTGTGCACAAAATAAAAAAATGTGAGCTATACATTTATCTATGTGTGTGTTGACAAGTTAAAGAAATGCGAAAAAACGTTTATTCAGTAACCATAAAAACGCGTACTCAAAATTTCATAATGATCATTCGAGAAGTTGGCATATGACAAAAATAATAACTAGTAGTTTGCCGCGAACTTGGACATCGCGGTTATTTTTTTTTTACATTTGCTTCAATATCACTTAAACTACTCAACTGATTTTGATGCCCAACGAATTTAAAAATAGTACTAATATTACCCACAAACATTCCAAATTTTATTAAAATTGGATCACTGGTTTGAGAGTTATCGCGTTACATACATACGTTTATACATAAAATGCGTTTTCGCCCCAACTGTAATTGTAAACGTCACTAGCTTCGCTTGCTCTGTCAAAAAACATAAAGATAAACTGACAATAATGATTCCAAAAATAATGAGGAATACATTGGCCTAAATTTACACATATTAACTAATTTTTGATGGACGAAATGAATAGTAACTAAATTATACAGTATTGTTTTATATTGACTGTTTTAAAACGTTAGGGGTTCGTGATTATTTCAGTTTTAACTCTTGTATCAGTCTACAAACATGATAAACAATTTGATACCTTTCTAGCTGCTGCCTACGGTTTCACTACGAAGATTTTCTAAAATTTTGTTAAACTCCGTCTCATCCGTAAGTACATCTACATTATACGTGGACCCTATTTTAATTGGATCTCGTTAATAATTTAATGAATGTAAGAGATTTTTTTGCACAGTACTATAATAGTTTATCTAAAACCGCTTTATCGCATTCACTTTCACTTTTAGTGAAAAGCTATTATTTATTTTTGATATTACAAAAAGACCATTTTGGGTTCCTTACCGCAAAAAGAAAAACCGGAATATAAGATCACTCGCGTGTCCGTCTATATGTCTATGGGGTCGATCGAATTGAAATTTGGTAAACGTGTTTAATATGAATATGAATGTAAAAATATATGTTTATAGCATAATTATTATTATATATACATTTTGAGTATGATAGGTACACTTGCATCTCGCTAATTTCCGTTTGGCTGGTAGAAAATGCCATAAGGCATAAATGCGTAAAAGGTACAAATGCCAGCAAACAGCTTGTATTATAGAGTATTAATAAAATTAATGAATATATCGTGTGATACATAAAATAAAAGAATAGGTTGTCATAAATTGAAATATATTTTTTTATAATTTAAAG
>DWHK01000672.1:0-13071 GCA_018247855.1 Graphium androcles
AGCCTATTGTATATAAGAGGTGGCTAACCATTTCCACAAAGTTATAAGAGACATTGAATTAGAGTTGACAACAATTTCAAGTTTTATTGAGACGAGTGAGGGCGATTAACGATGATGTAGATGGACTATAATTTCAACCCTTTTCCTAAACGAAATAAGGGTATAATTATATTACGGCATATCTGTTGTATAACTAACAGTTATAAAGAATTTTTGTGTTAGATATAGATTAAAAAAATACCAGTTGCATAAAAAAATATCTTTTTAAAACAATGGTCAAAGGGTTTATAAACTTTGAAGAAAATTAACCTACATGAAGGTGGGATAAAAAAGTTTGAAGTCGCTGCTAAAATAGCGATGGACGCAGCACGTGAGGTGTAGAAAGACGCCTGATTGAGTCACAAGGTGTTGGCAACCCGGTAAAGAATAGATCACTAATGCCCCCGAAACTCACAAATGTAATGATGATGAAACCTCGAAAGATGCTAGGGAATTTAAACACTGATTAATACTTATAAAAGGTATTTCTAAGTATTAATCGGTGACATGCTTTTCAACATGACTGTATTTCGTGTCGCTTAATATTCTGAGTAAATTTTCATTCGAATTTTTTCGTGTAATTATGTTAATTTTTTTAAAAGCTGTGGAAAAATACAATTGAAATTCAAACTTTATTGGTTTTAATATTAGTTATTAAACCAGTGATATTGACTTAATACGCGACAGGATGACTGGTCCTGTTGTTACAGTAAAAATAGAGCAGCACCTAGTGGATTTAATGTGCCGCAACGAAAAGTTGCCATGTCTTATGTGCCAAAAACGTTCCATGACATCATGGTTGCTACAACATCTTCGGCTTTATGGACCATCACTCCCGTCCGGTGGAAAGTCATAAAATGAGTCGAGAGTGCACATGCGGTCCATTGCAACATTTTTAGGGTTGCACCTATACGTAAACGAAACAATATTTTTAGTTTGAGAACGAGAGAAAAGAAATGTATTAAAATACTTTAATTTTTTTTAAACAAAAAACAACACAGAACATAATACTAAAATAGTCGAACTAATGCATTTTCTTTGTGGAACCTCATTAGCATCTTAATGTGCGAATTGGCAAAGACATCAAAACGAAAGGTTCCTAAAGCTTGTAGCAGATTCAACGGAACGAAAATAAAGTTTGGCGAATAATGTTAATTATAGATGTTACCTGCTTTGTAAAATAGCATGAATAATGTTGTCATCAACTTAAATACAATTTTTCTGTAGGTACTTACAGATCCCATTAAGAGAACTTTCCTTATAACTAACTGCAATACGCACAAAAACTATTTTATTTTTCGTAATGTTTTAAATAACATTTCTCAGGCAAAAAATATACCTTTTCTAAAATCTATAATATCTTATCTTCGTTTTAACTTCATTACTTTGTTATGTATGATATTAATATAAAACATTGGCACATAATTTCGTTTTATAATAATAAGTTTCGTTTTAAGATTCAATGTTAAAACTTTAGGCACAAGCTACACCCTAAGTGAAGCCAAGCCAACACGTGTCCAGACGGCAAGACGTCTATGCTGAGTTTCCAGACTGCTCGACGCCCAGCGTGCACCGCACATAAAGCTGCGTCGCTACACGTATACAGAAACACGAGCAATGTTTTATTTCTTTCCTTGCACTGCCAACTCCAGTAGTCCATTGTTGATTTATTCTATTATATCCTCAAGTAAACTTGTTATTCTGTTATAGATTATGAGTCTACCGTTTTGACTTTTGCGAGAAAATATGTTTCAAAAAGAATTGGAGGAAATAATTAAAGGTTGACTTGGATTTTGAAGGACATTTCATAACCTGTGTGCCATATGTGCTTTTGAAGGAAATTTCATTTAATTGTAGCGTGAGTTAAGACCCATAAAAGCCCCCAGGATATTCTCTAGATATCACCAATAATTATGTTAAATTTATTATGATCCGTAAAAAATGCAGTATGACAAGTGATTTTGTAGGAAATCAAAGTAAGGAAATCGAGTAATGGTATATTTGATATCGTATTTCAGTAGTTTGCTATATTTCATAATACTATGTTGAAAGTAGTTCCAAATAAATTGTTAACTATTCTAAGTAAGAATGTTCAATTTCCATTTTTGTTGTAGCAGCTCTATCAAGAATAACTGCAGTGTTCAAAATCTTAAACGTGCAACAAGTGTTATTTTTGTTTGGTAAACGTCTACAGCTTCATGGATAACAACTGGTATATTATTACTTAATGTTAAAATATTAAAAAGAAAATATTGTGCACTCATTCGTAAACTATTTACCTAAGCATACATTATAGTTGAGTAAGACAATAGCATCTGGCGGGTATAGGTATGAAATATACAAAAATAAATAATCTGATGAAATCATAATAATTTAATTTTTTTTAATTTACTATAGGAACTACATTTGAATAAACTTTAGTAAATTATTTTTACAGTAAACTGTAACGAGTTTTTTCAGAGTTATTAAATTAAATTTGTACAACAGGGTTAAAAACTAATGTTTATCAGATGGGTGCATTTTGGGGGTGTTTTCACGTTTTTTATTTGATACTCTTCGAAATTAATTCAGATAATAAAATTGTATACTCGAACAGTTGCAAGGCCAATGAATGGCGATTGAAAAGGAGAATGAACGGGTGAATAGAATATAGAGATTAGGGACTGGAACAGGTAGGAAGGGCAACTGGCGCCGGCGCTACCTGTAATGCCGCGCGAGTTAGTAACCAGTGCGGCGAGTAACAGAAACAAAGTTTAGTAAACAACTCTCTTTATTAATATAATAATAATCATTAGAATATTAAATCTTCATAAATGTAGGTATGCTTCATAAACCCCACGTATAAAAATACAATCTTATTCATATATTTATGCACAAAAATAGGCAATCACCAGTGGGTGAGGGCTTAATGCACTATGGCGGCGTGAATTTAAGGCACGTTGATTGAAGGGCTACGCCCCGGGCGGCGCCAGGCGGGCGTCGGCGACTAGATCACAGTGGGAGCGGGGCCTGGCCCCGGTGGCGGACCCTCATCTGAGCGGCGCGGCGAAGGCGGCCGCGCACCAGCCGCCTAGTGCCGCGCTCTGCACCGGCACGAACGCCGACGCGTGCACGCCCTTCGACACCGGCAGCGACGCCACCGCCGGCCTCCGCTCCTCCTCGTCTTCCAGGAGGTACGGCCGGAACAACTTGAAGGGCTTCCTTGGTGGCTCCGGCGGCGGTTGGTACGTGCACATCGGGGCCGCCGGCGACGAGAGTCGCCTCAACGACAGGTCTATGGGCTCCGCGGCGGAAGGTGTCAGCGGGATCGGCGTGGCGATCGGTATCGCCACATGTTTTGGCGTCGGAATCGCCACTGTCGTAGGCAGAGCTGCCGTCTGTTGGGGCTGCAGCTGCGGAGGCGGCGAAGGCAGGCGAGCGCTCTCCGGCGATCCCGCGGAGTAAGGTGGCGGCGAAGGTGCGGGCTGCGGTGCTCTTCTCAAGAGGGCAGCCCTCAGTGCCGGCTCGGCCTGAAGCCACTTTTGAATTTGGCGGCGGTGGATGCCGAACTTCCTGGCGGTCGCTCGCTGATTGCCCCGGCACTGGGCGTCGCGTCTGTACGCTTCGAGAACTTGCAGCTTGAATTGTGGTGGGAAAATGCGGCGAGATCCGGCGCGACCCTCCGGACGGCGGTCGGAGGGCGCGGGGGCCTGGTGCGTGTGGGCGGCGGCCATTTGGCTGGGGACGTCTGCGCGTGTTGGCTGTCGGCGCCGAACTGACTGTCGCTCGCCGGCCGCGGCGCGGATGTTGGCGGCGCGAGCCTCGCACCGCCCTGACGTGAGCGCGCGACGCAGCCCGCGTATGTCCATTAACCTATGTTCACACTGCCACTTCATTCATATAAAATGTGTTACCGTTTCATTTTGAATCAGTGATTTCTTTAAATTGAAAAATTAGGTTAAAAATATTTGAAAGTGATTGAATAATACCAATTTATTATTCTCATTATTTACGGACATAAAGTAATTAATAAATAAAATATGTTTATGTGCCGTAAATGTATCTGTAACATATTAAAAAACATTATATTTATATAGTATAATACATAGTAGTTACTATTTAATTTTTCAAACTCTAGTACAATTTACCTACTAATAAATTCAAAGGCAAATAAATAAACATTACTAATAATATTTCATTTAAATTAATAAAAAAAATATTAATTATCAATATTATACTCGATCGTATAAACGCTGCCTTAGGCTGTAATCTCGCCTCATTCTCGGCGTGAAAAAATGCCGCAAGTGGGAGCCGATAGCACGTAGCGCCACCATTTCTGTCCTACTTCAGCACATTTAAAATCGCGAGCGCGAGCAAGATAGGCGACTTGCCCTGCCTCGGTCGCTGCCACATCCGTTTACGAAACAAGTTTGCATGCGAGGTTGCCGCTGTTGGAGCGCGGGCGGTTCATGAGGTTGGTGAGTGCGGGCGGGGAGTGCGGGCGGACAAGAATGCGCACGGCGCGGCAACGCCGCCGACTGTGGCAGACAGGGTGTCGCCGGCTCGCCGCCGTAGACAGGCCGTCGCTCAGCGGCGCTAGGCCCCCTGCCCCCGCCGCGCCGCGCCGCCGCAACGCACATCAACAAGTTATTTCGGCCCGCCGTTCCATGTGCACAGAAGAGCTTAAGCGCTGTTAAGTCGCGCGCCGCTTACGACCTTTCGACGCGTAGAGTCAGCTTAGCGCCATCGCAGTTTCGAGGAAAGTTGTTTATTTTTTGTGTGAGCGACGGCCGCCTGCCGTGCTTGCCTCGCGTCCGGCGACCGTGAAAACAGCGATCCGACTCCCCTTGCGCGCTTTTTATACAAAACAAAATTCATAATATTCACGCGTTCCTGTAAGCGCCTATAATGCCTCATATAACATTTAATTAACACTGACGGTTTACACGGTCCTATGAAGGATTGTTTTATTGTTCTTCGTGATAATATCTATAAAGTTCTTTAATATTTTATTCATTAAGACTTGTTAAAATGTATTAAATTCAAAGACTTTTATACTCCTTTAGATGAGTTAAATTTTTAACTATATATTTTATTATGATTTAGTTAGATACTTACATATGTGTTTAGAATGTACCGAGCACTCTACTACGGAAGTGATAGTAGGACGTCTATGGTACGTTTCCAAACAATTTAAGTCGGAAAACGTAGCCTTGGTGACGTTGACGAAGATTCCGTCCCTTAGATTAGACGATATACCGACGTAATATAAATCTTGCCCGCTAGAAACAGTCCCAATGCTCAAGCAAATTGGAATCGGCCCAATATTCATATGTTAGCAACAGAATGTTGAATTACTGGTAATATACATACATAATACTGGTATATAAATACATAACAGAATATCTACGCGTTCAAGTAAACACTTGAAGCTTCAAGCCAGTTTTTGATAAAATATTTAAGTTATCTTTACTTACTTGAAATATAATTCTACAGAGATAAGTCATATTATAATTCTGTAATTGGTAATATTATAAAAGATATTTAAAGTTGCCTTTAATATATTTACAATTTTCTTAATAAACGTATCTCTCATTTTACAGTTTAGTTTAATAACATTTCGGTAGGAACCTTAACATTTGTTCTTGTACCTACAAAAATATTCATGAAAGCGGACCTGTGCTGCTCTACACCAATGTAGACCCTTCGACTCAACCATATTATGTGGACGAAATTTAAATGAAAGAGCCCCTTGCAACAGATATTCGTAGACTAAAACAAACTTATCTCAATTAAAACCGGAGATACAGAGTAAAAAGCCTATGAAAACGTAAGAAATGTATAGAGGAAAATCGCATTTGCAATCAAATTTAGATGACTTCCAATGTTTGTCGACAAACCCAATTTTGTTGTAAACCCAATTTTTGATTATTATTACCGGCATTCCGCAGTTATTTGGGTCCACATGAAATAACTTTTGATCGAAATTAATCCATGCTAATAAGGGGCCCGGCAGGCGGAGGTTTGGCGGTTGTAAACTTTAAAACTATAACTATACTGTAGAGACATAATTTAGTTTCGATTCTATTTGCCACATTTCAAATACATTATAATCATTAGATGACTACGATGCTGCACATAGGCTTCTTATAAGTGTTTAAAATAACTATAAATAAACATTTTTGTAAATCTATGTAGGTAAATATCTAAATATCAAAATTTTCTATTAGTGTTTTGCATATGTATATCTAATGCGTATATATTTTTATGTTTTACATGTTACTTGTCAATATGTCATGATAAATTGAAACCAACCGGCTGTCTTGTGACTTGTGCTGAGTTCAGAACACTATATTGAGGGCACATGTATACGTTTGCGATCAGTTCAAGCGACAAGCAAGGTCATATCAAGTACCTAGTAATTTAACTCGTCATGACATCATGGTGTTTGAAGAATATTCCATCCATGCTGATGTTTTTATATATGTGGCCACAATGATTGATGATGCAAGAACACAGAGACAACCAATCATATAAATATTAGTATTTCTTAGTAATAGTGGGCACATATAATTGCGTTATTGTGAGGAATAGTCGTTAGTCATGCTAGAAAACAAATTACTTTCAATTAACGCAATACAATTTTGCTCATGATCAATTAAACAGTATAAAACGTTTGTTTTATTGATTGTAATCTGTATCCATCTTTTATTATTTTTATCGTTGTCGTATTAAAATAAATAGAGTACATACCTAATCACACTACGTCGTTTCCAATTATTTTTGGATATTTAAAAACAAAAAAACATAATTATTTATAAAACAAATTATCCACCATCCTTTGTTATGCGGTTTATAGCAAATGATTGCATTAATATTCAAAAAAATCCTATATATATATATATATAGATATATAGATACACAATGACCGTCTCAAAAACGTCCGAATAAATGAACGCACATGCATACATTTACTTTGGCAAACTTCAATCAATTTTTTTTCCCGTCTTGCTCGTAAATTTAATACAATTAGAGACAGTTTTGATTGTTAATTTGTTTGACTATCCATGTATATTTATCGAGCTTATCGCGTATACATATAAATGACGTGTAATTCAATAATTAAAAAGGTACGTAATTTTTTTTTATAAAGACACTGGCAGAGCGTTTTATAGGACCCAAGAAGAGTTGAAAATAAAATTGAAAATTTGTACAAGATATCTTTGTAATTTAATAAGTGTTTGACATTACGCAAAACATTCAGTAAAACCAAATAGTACAATTTATTTTGATGCGATTTCTTAAATTATAAACACAGGTCACGCCATTTATTTCTCTTACTCTGTTGAAATTAATAATCATGTATATATATTTTCATAGGTTTATAGTTGAAAAGAATTCCACCGTTTCCTGCGTTATTATACTTGCATCCACGAGGTTTGTTTATGACTTCATTTTCACAATAATCTGATGAAAAGGCATGCTGGTTAAAATAGTGCATAATAAGCTTATTGTATCCAACAGTTTAAATTCATCATGACAGCAGTTGATACACGTCCGTGTGTGTGTTGTGTCCAACAGACAAGCAGCCGCCGCTCGTAAAATGAACTAATAAGTTCAACAGACACATCGACGCCGCGAGTCCGCTCGCCATACCAATGCGTGCACCTACAACAACGAAAGATCCTAAGTAATAGAGCTCATAGATATTATAAACCCTAGCACTTTACAATAAACGCTATTATTAATCGAGCACCTGAAATTATAATACAATTCGGTTCTGCTAGCTATTCTGTATCAATAACGAAGTAGAACGATCTAGAATAGACTTAATTTTATATAGCGTAAAGTTTAGAATTTAATGGCGTAACGTAGCTGGAATACTAATGGAGGCTAGTGTGAAGCACACGTGTGTTTCGATCGTCACCTAAATGGGACCAGTTCTAACTCGGTGGTGTATCTTTCGACTTTCAAGACCATTGGTTTTGATAGCAGATGCCCTTTATGAACTTAATGAAAGATATTTTTGGGCTTCAACCTCTTTATTTCAAATAATAATATGAAATTATGAATACATATGGACTTAAATAAGTAAACTATTTGATTCTGTTTCTCAATTTATTATATAATAAAGTAAAATGAACATAATATGTACCTACGTGTCTACAAAAAATACACGGAATAAAGTGATAATTTATTTAACGACACGATTTAATTTTTATAGTGTGTTGTTTATTATTTGTATTACACTGAAATTTTTTGTATAAAGACGAAAATAGAATGTAAAATATTTACTCTAACACACGTGAATGTGAAATAGAGAAAAGATAGAGCCACGAATGATGTAAATGTCACAAAAAACTTTCTAAGTAAGCATATCCACTTACGCTTAGCTTGTTGCGTCAATGTTGTGTACCATTATGGTATAAATCACTGCGTATTTACAAAGTTAATGTTTTTATCCAAGAGAAATTTGCTTTAGAGAATTCTCACTACAAACGGAGTAGACAAATGAATCTCCACTTTGTACTTAACTTTCGTTTTACCAACTAAACGTGTTATCATTTATACTTAAATAACATTTCTGCGTATTGTACTTACTATACTAAACTTATAATTTTTTATTTTGTTTAAACATTAAAAAGTTTCATTTGTTTCGTTCCCTGAGTATTTATAGCCTATTTTCAAATCGTCCCACAGCTGGGCAAAGGTCTTCGCTACACAGAGAGGCGATAGGGCGTAGTCCACCACGCGGCCCAAGTGCGGACTGGTGAAATTCACATATCTTGGAAATCTTTCTTGTTACTTCACAATGTCTTCAACGTCGAGCACGTGGTAAATCAGCACTTAAAATTGCAATTAAGAAAGTAACTATTTAATTGGTCCGGCACCGGGGTTTGAACTCAGGTTTGCCTCGAGTATACAGTAAAGGGAAACGCCCGGACACTGCGCTGCCACGGCTCTTCTCCACATAACATAAGTAAGATAGGTACATACAAAAGTGTAACATAGACACAATTATTATACCATGCTATTGAATTTAATTTCCTACTGAATTATTGAATTTCTTTCTATTTTTACTATTAAATCTAAAATTGGTAAAATAATGTTAAAATAATAATTTCAAGTGGTATTTATTAGAAACCACTTTGTTAAAATAAACAAATTCCTATACTAGCTGGCTTTGCCACCATTTACTTGAAATTTTTTCCAAGATGTTTTAATTGCATTTTTCTGGTTAAAGCGAGAGTGCTATTGGCGACAAAAATATCTCCCACACAATCATAAACTCCCTTTGGGTGGTCTTGCTGTAATCACATAAAAGTCACGTCTTTAAGACATTCTTTTCTCAAGGACCTCATATATGTAAAATAAAACTTCAGCTGAAGAAATATGAATACTATAAAAGTTTAAAAAATAAAACGTAATGTGCCAACATAGAGCAACTCTACAAACTTGTTGAAAACCGTTATTTGATACTCTGAATTTTTAATAGTTTTCTTAATTTCGAAATAATTTGTCACATTTGCGAAAACTTGATAATTTTTTATGTAGGTACATACAAATTATTTGTTAAGGCGATCATGTATTCAATCTTCAGTTTATGTTTTAGTAACTTAACTTTGGAAAGGTAAATTGTCCATTTATAATATATATCCATCTTGACTAACCTTGTTAACGAAGCATTGATTACTTCGTGTAAGTTTGTGGAGTAATTTAAAACCGCGTTGATACGGCGTCAATCCTCAAAAACTTAAGAGGTCCGGTCACTTGGCAACCGGTTTGTGTTCATTACGAAGCTGCCACAAGAGGTCTCCAGGTTTGTCTAAAATAATCAAGGACATCCGTAAATTTGTAATTTTTATTTGCCCTATGTAAAATCGTGGATATACAAAAACAGAATCCTGACGGCATCCCGTTTTGTTTATCCGCGATTAATGTGTTAATATATTGATTTATTAGAATCGGTAAACTCTAAAAAAAGACTTTATCCAGATTAGGAAAAACATTTGTTTCGCTGCGATAAATTAATACAAAATTGATTGGATGTATTCGTTCTTCTAATTTTCACTGTGTACATTGAAAAAAAAATAAAATCTATCATTTTGATGATTGACATTTTGTCTGAATCACGCTCTGAGAACTTACTTCTGTACGTTATTATTATGAGACATCGAGCCAGTGGATATTCTTAGTTCCCACAGGCTGAATTGATTGGTCATGCATTTTCCGCGTAATTACCTGCTTCGCGTGACTTTGGGAAATCAGTGGTATTTCCGGACGGATGTTCGACAGCTGCAAGTAAAGAATATTCCTACTAAATAAAGTGACAAAACTATCGGAATACTTTTTATTAAAATCTGCGTCTTCTTACTGACCATTAATCGCGATGGGGGAAGCTCGTTTTCTCTATAAAATATCACTCCTTGTCAGCGTAAAGAACTGTCCAGATAACCATCATATACCTGGCGACCCTTGCCTGCCTCACACATACCTGCCCCCGTGAGTGTCGCCACATTCACAACAAATTAAGCTTTCTACGACGCAAAAAGGAAAAATCTCCGATCTTATTACAGTATGCGCAGATCTCTTATAATGTCAAGGACAAACTTATTTGGTGATAACTCGCAAATCAAGTCGCGAGTGTGATCCTTACATTAATATTATATTAAACACGAATACATATCTTTGCTTTTATTTTAATTTCAATGCACTCTTTTTTCAAATACCATCCGATATTTAGATTGTACCTCTAGTAACTATTTGAGAAAATGTAGGGTTCGTTTTTAAAACATTGTTAAATAGTAATGAATTGTCATGTTAATAATATTTTTTAATTAAAAAGTGAAATAGGTCCAGAAATACATACAATATCATTTCGTGGAATATTAAACTGAAGCAAACTATATTTTAAAAACTTTGCTCGTAACTGTTATGAAGTGTGTTGATATAATTGGTTACCGCCTGCCTCATTTCTAGATCAGAAATTCATATTGCATTGGCTGTTTTAAAAGAGGAAATACAGTAATAGATCTAGCGCCAAATTATTTAATTTTTGCACACTTATCATTTCATTTAGATTTTCTTATTTCATTTAAAGAGACGGTATAGTCACGCGGTGAATTATGTACATATGTGGGCGATAGAATGGCACCATGAAGAGCCAGCAAAACCGTTATTTTCTACGCATATATTACTTGAACAGCGCATACTTAATTAAATTACCTAATATTTAAATAAGTTTGAACGTTCTTTGAAGTTATTTAAATACATATTTGTTGAGTTCTAAAAGCGTGACGAGTACAAATACAAAAATTATATTTTTTTTACATACTTTTCGTCCTAAATTGGTGTCATTAAGGAATAGTTAATACATGATAAAATTTTTGAAAAGCAGCTTTTTATGTAGTGAAATTCAAAAGACTTTTTATAATAAATTTAAAGGTTATAGATATAGGTATCTCAATTGAAGCTTAACAAATAAATATATAAATAATAACTAACAGTATTATGGTAACCAATAAGTTTTCATTTCGCATATTATTATCCAGAAAATATCTAAACATAATTATGATAAAAAAACTGGACTTTGTTGTTAGAACTAAAACAGATTATAGGTCAAAGTTACATAGATTACATTCCCTATATGAACAAGATATCTAAAGCTCTAGTCTCATAAATTTAAAGTGTGGCAAATGCACTAAGAACGTCTTTAGAGACCAATTGTTCTGACCCATGTCATTACATAAGTGAAATCATACACACCAACGAGTTATTTTACTCAGAACTTTTTATATAACCTTTTCGAATTAAGAATTACAATTTTTACCGTTATCATATCATAGATAGGATATCGCAGATTTATGAACATTGTTTGGACGTTCTTGAAATAACCGCGCAGTCTTCTAAATATTGCAAACGAATGCGAAATGGACGATGTGACGAAGAGATTTGCTGAACGACATCGCATGATTGCATCATCGCTAAATTTATAAAACACTTCTATGTTATCAATATATGTATATTATATCTCACAACACGATCTTTCGCTACCGTATCGACTGTTGCTGCGTTTCCATCGCTCTTTGTACTTTGCTCACTGTTTTCTAGATTTTGATAATGTTCTTAAAAAGCTAAAACAGTGTTGCAATGAAACCATCTTAAATAATATTCAATCAGATAGTAATATGTAGATCGGTAAATGGTACATAAATATCTACATTAGGGTAGCCAAAAATGTTATTTTTTCAATTTAACCACCCCGTGTAATAGTATGAACTTTCTAAAATTTCAACTATCTATCGTTAGCTGAAGAGGGTGCTTATATAAGTGTGATTTTTTATTATTTGTTAAAAATATTTGATTTTGTTTTTATTACAAGTTAGTTACGTATGTTACGGTTAACTGGATGTAAACAGCTTTAGTATGAATAAAATAAAGTATTTTAAAGACTAACAATAAAAAATAACTATATCATTCTGAAATAGTGCAATAAAATGAGTTCTTTAACATGTAAAATCCTTTTTACGTGTTAAAATCTAGCAAAGGATGACATTTTTCTGTTTGGTTGGCCGGATATTGAGCCACTACTAATACTGAACTAACTTCCATTGCTTCGCCAAGTCCTATTACGATATTAAATGAAACGAAGTATGTTAAATTTTTAGCACATGTAGTTATTCAAGAAGTGATAGACATATGGAACAAATCTGGGATTCCTACAAAGCAACAGAATCACTGCAGTAAAATCTTATGAAAATTCATAAAAACTGGCTGCTTCTAAAGAAAAACAAAACAAGGGCTTCCGAACCACAGAAGAAGAGGGAGATTAGGTTCGCAGCAGAATTGTATAAACTTTTTGATATTTTCCATTCAAATGCTTTAAAATGAATTAAAATCTATGAGTATAAAGAAATTGGATCACCTACCGATTTATGTCTCTGGCAATGATTCTGAAAAATTCTCATGCGTGTCCAAACTCACTACAGAACCAGGAGAAAACACGTCTGATGACGAATTAAGTCCAAGCTATGAGTTTTGATACTGCTACCT
>DWHK01000673.1:0-13069 GCA_018247855.1 Graphium androcles
TAAACCTTATTTCAACGTAAATAAGCAAGCTTGACGTCCGTGCCTATAAATTGAGGAAGATGGCACCGAATGCCAGCTATAATAGTGCCTTTTTATTACATTATTAGTTTGGCATTCGAGGTTGTGTTTATCAATTCCTGGTCAGCACTGAAAATCAGCGTTGAGGTCTTGTGCTTTAACTTCATGCTGAGTAAATATAAATGTAAAGAAATATAAAAACAACAAAAAAAATTGTATATTAAATAATATATAACATAATAATGTAACTTATAGTCGAGTTGTTTCAATCCATTGTCTAACTTTTCTTTACATAGTGTATGTTATGTACGCCTGTATGGTTGTGACAAATATTATCTTTCTTTCCTTCTTTCTTTTCTTTTTTCTTTCTTTCAAGCTGGAATTACGAATTGAATGTATCCAAAGTCCCCATTCGCTTGGCAGGAGCGCAACGTAGACGTGGAGCACCGGTTCGGCGAGGCGCTGAGCGGGCCGGGCGGGGCGCACGCCGCCAGGGGCAAGAAGAAGTCCACGCGGTGCCGCATGGTCTTCCGCACCGACATCTTGGACGCCAACGGCCAGCCCGAGACGCTGCAAGTGTGCTCCACGCAGATCATATGCAGTGAGTATGCCGAGAGATCATCTTTCATAGGATAACACAAATTGCCCAAATCCGATCTTCAATGTCCTTAGGCATTATATAGTATGGAATAACACCTTCAAACAGAGTAGCCATTTTGCTATAGAGTTGTGAAGAGTTTCTTTGATGTATCCAGGATCGCGTTATCAGATTCTGATGTTATGACAACGAGACATCTAGGAAGTATTTGTTTCAGAGAGAAAACAAGGAATATTCCAAATGAGTTCCTCTTTCTTGGAGTTATCAGGAATCTTCCTGCTTTACCTACAGTTTCTACACAGTTACTTTGTTCTATATTTTCAACTGCTAGTTCTAAAGACCATGGTTTTGTTATATTTTTTTTTCAATATATATCATTATACAACATCCCTTGTTGCATCTACTCAATCAATTCGTTATAATTAATCTCGTTCATCAGTGAGTTTTATTCAGATCCCTTGAATTTCAGCCCAGCCCCCGGGCGTGCCGGAGGTGTGTCGCAAGTCGCTGGTGTCGTGCCCCGCCAGCGGCGGCCTGGAGCTGTACCTCCTTGGCAAGAACTTCCTGAAGGAGACGCGCGTGGTCTTCTGCCAGCGGCAGGAGGGCCGCCCCGCCTGGGAGGAGGAGGTGGCGCCCGACAAAGAGTTCCTACAACAGGTGATTGCCCATAAACCTATAAACGAATTATTCTCATCTTCTCTCCTCTTATTATCATCTCTTCTTCTTCTTAGCCTTATTCCCAAATTACTTGGGGTCGGCTTCTAATCCAATCAAATATTACCTGAATATCAGTTTTTACACAGAGTGACTGGCATCTGACTTCCGCAACTCAAAGGGATAAACTAAATTTGAAGGATGGATTAGCTGTCAGGATATTCGAGGACACAAGCATCATTTAACGATTGTCAAAGGTGTTCTTGACAACCGGGACCGACTTTTTACATGCCCATCCGACGCATGAATCTCTGGATCTCTTGAAAATCGGGTGATCGGCCCGTATTGCCTTAACCCAACGAAACGAACGAGTGAAAACATGTTTGTTTACAAACAATCTAATTCCTTCCATAAAGATAGTATCTCTAATCGAAGTAGGTCTAAGTACGTACAATAAAACGCACCACTTTTTCTATTGTTCATTTCGATTTTTATATTTTTATAGTGGGATCCTCTAAAAATAAAGCAATTGTAATTTCAACCTGCCTATTTTATAAAAAAATATAGGTCTCTTCAGATCCCTCTTATCCAGATTTCAGTGTATCTAAATAAATAGTGTTGATGTTGTATCGTTGGCAGACGCACCTGGTGTGCTGCGTGCCCCCCTACTGTCGCACCGACATCGCCGAGACGGTGACCGTCCAGCTGTTCGTGCGCTCGGGGGGCAAGGCCTCGGAGCCGCACACGTTCTACTACACGCCCCCCGCGCTGGACACGGGCCCCCTGCACTGCACGCGACACCACGCACAAGGTAACCCCAAGGGACCACCCTCGCGAATATTCGCCGTTGCCATGCCAACGCCTCCCCGTTGCCACGGCAACCCCCCGAAGAGCGTCGGCGCGCTCCGTTGCCATGCCAACGCTTCTCCGTTGCCACGGCAACGGCCTGCCCGCGCCCTAATTGGTGTATGTGTTTCGTATGAGAGCATGCGATGAGCTTTATTTTTTGGCGATTAACGAATTGCTGTATGAGATCCGTTCTCGCATACTAACCGGTGTCGTGCCGAGGGGTGGGTGAATATTTTCCATTCGAATGTTGCGAGTTAAAATAATAAGTTTTCCAATAGTTTTTATTGAAATGTTTAATCTGTTTATATGTTGCGGTCAAGTCACCTACCCCATATGGCACATTGTGATTGTGGTTGCAAGTGACAATGTTACCAACTGGCAAAATATTTAATGCATTGCAACAATACTATTTAATATGCTAAAGTAATTCTTTATTTAATTTGCAGCCTTATGAATGCCAGACTTACTCATTTTAGTTTCGCGTAAAATAATATTTGACGTTTGTAATTTTCGATTAGTCATATAGATAGTAAAGGCTTTTTATAAATGCCGTTGCAAATTAATACTTAAGCACTAAATATGCCATATAATGCCAAATAGCCAAATATTTGCGGGCCAAATTCAACTCTAATATTTATTATTTAAATGATAAATAATTAAATGGCGGGTTACGTAACCAGTTCACGGAACATAAACAAACATTACAAATATATTAAAGAGACAGATACACAATCACCGTCTCAAAAACGTCCTCATAAAATGAAGGCACGATTTCAATTTGTGCACTTATATGTCGTTTCCTGCCAGCAAGCTTGAATCATAATTTTTCCGTGTTGCTTTGTAAAAACAACTTTATGTGATACGCGTAAGGTTTAATTTGCAAAAAAAACAATGTTAATAAAAAAATCCTTTTACATTTATGCACAATTAGAGACATTTTTGATTGTTGCTTTTGTTCGAGACTGCTTATCTTGGGTTTTATATTTCGATTAAAATTTCAATTAAACATACACAAATAACAACTTGAAGATGGTAGTGCGTCTTACATCTTGCTGCACTTCGCATGCGTCTCGTCTAATTCCTTCCATTGCGTTCTATCTATCAACTTGACACATAAAACCAGTGTTAAATAAAATACGTGTGACTTGTGACACTGGTCGATAGCTAAATATGTTCCCATCCCTTTCTACGCTATTGCCAAATCTGGCGACGCGCCTACAACTCTGCGTATATTGTAGATGTCCTTGAACAACGTGGTCACTTTACGACTGTCGAACCATCCGCTCAGTTGTCGAATTTTGTCTAAGAAAAAAACTCCGATCCATAAATAAGGTTGAAAAGTAAGTTACTAGTCGCGCCTATACCGCATTTATAGTGAAGCATATTTTAAGTCATATTTCTATGATTCAAATTTGAAATTTGCAAAAAAAAAACCGAATGATTTCTTTGAATATTATATTATTTCATATTCAAAAACATGTCCGGTTTCCCGGTGCGGGGAGTACATTTTAATTTATGCAATATCGATGACACTTTATTTGATATAACAAAGCATATATGTATATATTCATATATTTAATAGCAAAAATTACACAACTAAAAGTTTTACTGCTCCTACAACTAAACGTTAAACCGTCATTTAATGTAAATTTAAATTTTCATAAATAACAGTCTTTATGAAATTGACAAATTTTATAGTCGAATTTGTGCTTGGCAATAAATCGCACAGGTTTAATCAACACGGAATGTCGCTTCCTAACGCATTAACATATCCATCCGTTGCTTACTGTCCAATGTGTACGCATGTCTAAATGTCGGGTGGTTGTGCTATGTGTATGTGTGTCCATATATCAGAAAAGAGCAAAAAAAATCATGTGAGTTTTTTTTTTAATATTTTTTGGAAGAAATGACTGATGCGCAAATGGCGTACTGTTTCTTTTTCCCCTTCTGTTCAAGCTAGGTCTGTCTAGGTAGCGAGATCGGCCGCCGCAGCCCGCCGCGCGCCGCCCGCCACGGTACTGACACACCCACACGCGCACGCACGCGCACACACAAACATAAACGCGCACACACCTCTTATGACATCCCCCTACCACAGCCACGAACACACAACCTCGTACTTCAACACTCATTCTCATTTCAAATATCTGATTCTCAACGAGCAATTATAATATTTCATATCAAAAGTTAAAAAAAATATATCACTCAAATCTTACAACACGCACAACTGTACGAAATTAAACGATACATGCATAGAAGTTTCTGTCAATTTCACTGCATCTCAAATCTCTTACACAACCGTATCACCAAATACATATCAAATATCATATGCGCTTACGTAATATCCGAATTGTCACATCACTATACTTCAATTAACCATTTGACTAACCCCTCTAGGATTAACGCATTTCATTCATGCATTAAAATATTGGAAAAAATATTTCTACACTTATACAGACACAGATGGCAGCACTGTGTTCCACAGAGAACAAAATTATACTAAACAAAAGAGAACTAATTCTAATCTCATACACTCACTGTCAGAAACAACACTACGATCAATTTCTCACAAAAATAAATTCGACCTAAATCGGGAATTTCTTTTTAAAAATACTCAAGTTTGAAACTATATTATATACAGGTAATTACTTGGGAAAAATCTCGTACTATAAAATAATAAGAATCCATTTTTACGTCTTTCGAATTAAATTTACTACGCGCGGGACATATGAAAGTAAAAGGCCAAAGAACAACTTTAACAGTTTAATCTGGATAAATTTTTAAATGAAATCTGTTAGCATACCATTTAATTATTTAAAATGGTTTCATTATCTAGTCGCAACGTATTGATTGGATATCGATTTGTGTAATTGAAGGAACAAGAATCAAAGCCTTTCATGTTCTTACTTATTCTAAATAATAAATAAGAACAATATCACCTTTCCTATAAAAAAAAAGAACACGAAAAAAATCTGTTTTTCGCGCCGGCAGAATTAATTTTAACGCAGCTTGGCATATTACTTGAATTTTAAAAAGTTTCCGTCCACAATTCGTATTTACTAAAGATTACTTTGCAGTGACACATTTTTTTACAGATACACACCCCTCCAACACCTTTAGTAGCTAGATGCGCCCGTGCCGCGCTTTTTTATTCTTGATGTGCTGCTCAAAATCCTTTGCATTTGTTTTGAGGACTCTAATAAATTAATTTTTTCATAATTTTTAATGTTTATTTCACTGCATTCAAACGTTGAAAAATGAAATTTATATGATTTCATTATATATTGGAATTTTGTCGCGGTATCAATTGACGATACACATTTGAAACAAATATTGTATTTTTCTATATTTATTGAAGTATTTACATCTTATCACGGAATGAATATAGAGGAAAAATGTTTTAACTGATGGAGTAATAAGCTTTGTTTGATATTAAAACATCTTTAAATGTTTTAAAATTATTTACATTTGAACAATCTAAATATTTCAATACAATCTAATCGTATATCACGTCTCGATTACAAATAATGATGTGAAGATAACCAATGTAAAATCGATATTGAATCGATGTTAGAAAATTATATTTGTGATGGAAAGTGTTTTATTAAAATTCTAGCACAAAATTTTGTTTATTATTTTCAAAAATGTAGTTAATTTGTTTAATTTTTTTTTATTATGAAAAAAATAAAGTATTTGAGAAATATGTAAACTTGACTATAAATGTAGTGTAAAAATGCTTTGTAATATTATTTAACTCTGACAACATAAAAAAGACACAACATGAAGATGACAGCCGAAGAAGTAATAAAACTCCGATAAGAGTGTGAGAGAGAAAGAAAAATTTTATCGTTTCAGCCGAGCAAGAGTAGTATACCGTTGAAGCTTTATTCCTCCATCAGTTTTCGGTCGAAACGATTGTAACGGAGGTTTGCAGCAGTTCGCAGCGGCACTAGTTAGGCGGTGGTGGGCGTCGAGAGAGCGTTGGGTTAATCGGTGTGCGTGCGCAGGAGCGGCAGCGGGAGCGGGAGCGGGAGCGGGCGCGGAGGAGGCGCGGCCGCTGCTGGCGTGGGGCGGCGCGCCCGGCATGATGCCGCCGCCCGCGCTCCCCGTGCGCCGCCCCTCGCTCATCGTGCCCGACCCCCACTCGCCGCTGGGACTCAAGAGCGAGGTACGACCACACCAACACACCTATAACATGCCAAGTTAGGTTTCTCACTTCCCAATGCAACTAACTGTACGCTTCATGCCCATTCATTTTGTTTGTATTGTTCTGTAAAAATTCTAAGTTGATGGATTCAATCATTTTAATTTGCTCGCATTTTTTGTTATATGATGCAAAAATGATGTAACTTTAATAATAAAAAAAAGATATAGTAGTAGGATTAACTTGGTGCACTACGAGCTTCACCAATATTTAGTGGACACACACGAGTGACGAGACGCGGTGGTTGCGCAGGTCCCGGACGAGTCGAGCCAGCACTCGCTGGCGGAGGAGGGGTCGTGCGGCGCGGAGGGGCCCGAGCCGCTGCTGCCTGCGCAGCTGGCCGGCATCGACCTGCGGCTCAAGACCGAGGCCGCCAGGGACAACGCCACGCAGGTCTGACGCCCTCCCCCCACACCACACACTCACATCCGTGCACACGTAGATCTTACTCCGAAGCTGTTGCATGTTATAATTTTACATTAAACACACACATTATTCGACTTCTCACATATTAGTACTCCCAACTTATTAATCCGAATCTCCACAGGTTGGTTTCGTTAGTGGCTTCGATTCCATCAAGCTGTCCCCGAGCACACCCACTCAAAGCGAGTCTCCATCGTCGATGGTCTCGTTCACGCAACAGTTGCAGGCCATGCAGACTCAGGTCCAGACCGACAAGATGGTGGAGTCCGTCACCGCGGCCATATTTAACTCTGATAACGACGGCCAGATCTATGTGGAGCCGCCGATGATGCCGATGGCCTCCATGGACTCCATGAGGCAGCTCATGTCCTCCAAGAGCCAGATGGACCCTCTCGAGACCGAAATGAAGGTGCTCAATCCCGAGCTGATGATGCGTGAGCCGAGCATGCAGCCCGCGGTGCTCCAGCCGAGCAACGAGCAGCGCCTGATGGCGTACAAGCAGATGCAGGGGGGGCGGCGCGAGGATACGTTCAACCCTTTCGGCGCCATCACCAAGATGGAGATGGGCACCACGCAAATTGAGCAGAGATTAGCGCAGCAGAGCGCACACATGGAGGCGCTGGTGGAGGACGCGATGAAGGCCACCGCCGCCATTCTGCCTGCCGACGCCGCCAAGCTGGACGAGCTAGTGAACTCGCGCGTGGACGACCACCTATCGGGGTCGACGACCTCGCCCTCGGCGGCCTCGCACGGCTCGCACGCCTCGCACGCGTCGGACGTGCTGCTGAGCCCCAACGCGGCGGTGGTGGGGCGCGGGCCCAACGCCGAGCTGCTGCCCCCCATGCCCGCCTCTGCCATCTCGCCCGACGTCATCCTCAACCCCCAGGTGTCACCAAGCATGCTCTGCGACAACGGCCAACGGATCGTGCTGCCGCAGACGGGCGCCCAGGACGAGCTCATGATGATGCCCGACATCCCCACGTCGGTGAAGACGCCGCCGGCCGCGGTCAAGTCGATGATCCTGAACGCGGCGGCCGAGATCCTCACGTCGGACACGACGATGAACGCGCTGGTGACGTCGGCCATCAACACGGCCAACATCCTGACGACGGAGAGCGCGGGCGGCGGCGGCGGCATGGCGGCGCAGGACGCGCAGCCGCCCGCGGAGCCCGTGGCGGAGGCGCCGCTGGTGGCCATGTCGCAGGCCGTGTCGCAGGCCGTCACGCAGGCCGTGTCGCAGGCGGTGTCGCAAGCGGTGTCGCAGGCCGTCTCGCAGGAGATGACCGCCCCCGTGCAGGGCCTCACCGACATGAGCGACCAGGACCTGCTTTCCTACATCAACCCCAGCACCTTCGACCAGGGTGAGTACATGGACTATTACTAGACAGTATTTGTAAAGTGCCGAGCGGCCATTGCCAGTGGAATTGAAATAGTTATAAGTGTATTTTAGTGCGAATTTTGGTGCGGTCATGGTTACTTAGTGAAATGTTCTCTCTCTTTTTTTTAATTGGTCTCATTTGTTAACTATTCCTATAACTACTGCCCGATTTGAATCTTGACATGGATTTGCACGGAAAGTCTATGACGCTAGTCGATTGTCTTATATTTTACATTATACATGTCACCTCTAAGGTGAACATATATACAGGTATAAACGTAACTCTAGTCAATTATTTATCTTAACATAATTTATGGAAACAAAATTTAATTTTAATATTAACAGAAAATTTTAGCTTATTATATATTATCCAATGTAGCACGTTTACGATTTTCCTCCCAAACTTTTCCACGTGACAATCGCGATATGTAGTGTTAGTGTTCAACCGACGAGTTCATAGCCAATAGGGACGTAATATCTGTAATCAGATTTGGATAGCCAGCCATAATATAGTTATTAATTACCTTTTTAAAAAAAATATTCAGGCTCCATTAAAAACATCAAATATCACCTTTGATGTCTGAATATAAACGAAACTCATATTTGAATAATTAAAAATACTCGAGCATTATGACAATATTTCCTTCGTCTGTTTGAAACTCAACAGTCTCATTTATGATTTTTTTTCTCCGCCGTTTATTTTTAATAGCATAGCTTTCACACAGTCATTTCGTCATACACTGAAGCCAAATATGTATAAGCCTTTAGGGCCGCACTGTCGAGATGCCTTTGCCTGAACAATGAAATATGTACAATTGGCGGGAAACTGACTGACCAAAACAATTTTCCAAAAAAAAAAAAAAAATAAGAAATTTTTTATTAAATTTTTTAAAAACATGCCTTTTTTAAATAATTTTTTTTATAAATAATTAAAAAAACCGGAATGTATGTGTATATTTTCGCGAACTTTCAAAATTATTCCAAAGTTTCCAATTTTAAGGTAAATTCTTGTTTTGTCGACCTTACATTATGTTCCCATTGGTTATGCGCGCGATCATAGTGGCATGTAAAATAACCATGTGCTTTTATCTCTTGCAGTGTAAGTCTCGCCGCGTCGCTTCTAAAGCAACACGAGACATAATTTTCGCGCGTAACAGGCGCGCCTGAATGCATTTGCTAGTGATGTGTTAAGGGCTCAAAAGCAGTTTTTATGTGAATTCTTAATGGATGTTACTATAACCGCTGTAGTTGTTTACATGTAAATGTATAAAAATTATAATCTCTATATAGAGCGTGTACAAACGTGTGTGTGGTTCAGTTTGTTCGATGCGATGTATCAATTTATAATTCTCATAACGCCATCGCGTGTCTATGGCTCCTTTGAAAGAGGACAAAGTAATTGTTTTACATTTTCATTTAGCTCCTAAAGAACACTGCACAAAAATTAATCGATTGTATATTTCAGTTTTTGTTGCGTATATGGCGATTATTATATGTATTTACCTAAAGAAATAGTAGTTTGTACCTTTTACTTGGGAGCTATCGATATGCGAATCGGATTTCATGCGTTTGGTTAGATGCGTCAATTAACTACACCATGTGAGTCAGTATTACAGGGCTAATGAAATTAAAATGGCGTCGTGCGGCAAAACATTGGGGAAATTTCAACAAAGAAATCTATATTATAATTAAAAAAACGTTTAAAACATGAAGTACAGTTAACTACTCTTACTTTGTCGACTTATTAAAATCATTGGTTATCTTATAGGATAAAATTAAATTATGTCAATCATAAAAATATTTTTGACGTGATAACGTCTTATAAATCGATGAAGCCGGCTGCACGCACGAAAAAGTATGACTCATTGTCCCGTTCCGTCCGAGCCGAGATGACACATTTCTTATGTCGTTATCACGTAAAATTATCGTCCGTAAACCGACTTTACAGACAACCAAATTTTTTTTATTGTAGACAAAGTCAGTGCAGTTAACCATATATATATTTTTGGAAATGTTACATTTTGATAAAAAATTATATGACAAATAATTAAGATTTATATAAAAAATCCTCAACATTACGTAATGTTTTGCCACATGTCGTATAAATATATAAATTATGGTACTGTTACATATGTATGTATTTTTGAATGGTGAAGTTTTATAATTTACGAAATGTTAATATTAGGAGAATCGTGGAGATGTGTATTTTCTTATTAGACTTTTACCGATTTCGAATTTTATTATGTACATAATGTAAGCTTTATATATTTATGTTGTCTATCTAAGAGTGTGGTGTCGTTACGTTCGATGCGTGTTGTTATACCTACCAATATTTTATCTCGTTTAAGTTTAGCAGTAAGTCCACTGAAGCACCTATTTAGTTAACCGTAAGAGGAAAGCGCGAAAGACTTTAACACTTGGCTACGTTGATTTAGATGTTTCGCTTCGTGAAACATATCAAATGGTGATGATTCCAAGACAATTGTGTTGGGGATTCGTGTAAAGATCTGCACGATTTTATACTGTGAAGCGTGCGGCTCTAGTGTACGCTCCTCAATTGTTTATTTAGTGTGTCACACTAATCTTAGATCGCCACAACCTTATGTCCATATATAACTACAATTCTAACTGTCGCTTAATCTCTTGGGAGGCCTTTGCCTTTTTCTATGAACCCATACATGTCCTAATGTTAGAAGTATACTTCATAAGTTTATATTACTGGTTTTATATGAGTAATTGATATAAAAACCCAAATCCGGCTCAAAAGGACCAAGCGATTGCGCGACGGTAACACGCTGTATATCATTGTGATAGTTAAGGACGAAATGTTTATTATTCTGGAACATATAGTTGTTACGTATAAGGACAACAGTACTGATGTGATTATAGAGCAAAGATTATAATGAACCTAGCTATGTTTAACATGTATTACGAATTCGTTTCTTTATTTTTATGATAGATAAAAAATTCGGATGCTACATATTTAATGTGCCATTTACTATGTATAGTCGTAGGGTAGACCCAAAGGCGTAAGTGTCGCGGCATAGATCCTATATGACGTCAGCAATGCCTTCATGCTAACCCACCAAAGCCATTGCTAATCACTGGACATAATGTAGTTGTAGTTCGTACGATGCATCACGTTGTCTGACTGTCCAATATGTTGTTAATTGTCGGACGACGCTCATTCAAATTGTACTGAGAAATTATTGAGTGAATGAAACTCTGGTCATAGAACGATTACCCGGGGAAGAATGTGTGAAAGCTATTGATTGTAGATCTGGCGACCAAGGTTTAACGAAATAAATAATTTAACATCTCAAAAGACAAACCTTTTTCAAGTACGTAATCCTAAATGTATGTAGGAAAAAGGCAATGCTGCGTCCTATAGCACTAAAAGTCCATTGTAGCGCGCTGTGTACGACTCCGCCTTAGCAGTAGACCGACGCGAAAGTTGGCACACCGACAGCCGATACGCCAACCATAGTGTATTCAGGGACCATATCTAAAGTTTTACAAAAACAAACATATACAAGCATTTTACAAAAGAAATATATAAGTATTCAAATTTAAATGCCGCGTTCGATGAATTATAGATATTTTTCAATATACACATACGCATTCAATTGTAACGGGGTATTTTTAATCTGTTCTCCGCTGGGAGAAAGTTTTTCGTAAACTAGAAACGACACTCGTGCTATATATTTACAAATTCGAAATATAACCTTTCTACGATATAATATAGTATTTACAAGACGGGGTTCATAGTATTTACATTAATTTAATTATAGTATAGACGTAAAAGTTTTCTGAGAGCGGAATTTTATATTCGGCATTGTAAATATATAGAGGCGGGAGACTCTGATCGCCGTAAATGGAAAAAAAAGACTGCTATCATAACTAATGATCAACGCGTAAAGGGCAAAGGGCGTTAGAGCCTTTTAAATTATATAGCAGCGAAATGTATTGTTGAATTTCATCTTAATATCGCCCCAAAGATGTTACTATATTCGAAATATTTACCAAATTTTTTAATATATATATATATACAAAGTTTTTTCGAGGTCTTTGTAAAATTATTTATAACAACTATAGATTTATACACGTTTTGTTAAAAAAGTGAATCGATTTAAGCTACTTTTGTAAGATTGTTTATATTATATTCATTAGATAGAATAGAGGAAAGCTTACCTGTCAAAATTTTATATGTATTGTTCGACAAATTGTCTATGGAACGAAGTAGTTGCCAGGATACACTATGTTTCTGTTGTAGTTGCCACATGAAAAATTGTTATTTATACAAGTTTGACGATTCGCATCACATTATGTAAATAGGAAATGCCTTTGCCTAGTTATCTGTCTTCCATATTGTTATTTTTACAATTGTTTTATATATGAGGCACAAAACGAAATGCATTTGACAACGAAATCCGATGGGGATGGCGTCGTAGCGGACGCAAGTGAAAATGAATCTTATATGTTTAAGTTTAAAGTCTATAGTCGTTACGAGGCCTTCTCCATTGCAAAGCTGTAGCTAAATATCCCTATGTGTTTTATATAAGTGTGGCGCGACTGTCGATTGTGGTTCTGTAAGCGATAATGATCTTTATTACGTAACCGTAGAGCTTTAAACGGTATTGCATGAATCTGGTCAGTCGCGGATCGTATCATAGGTATCTAGTCGGTCTATTCAATGCAACTTGCCGAAGGGTCACGACGAGTAAGTGTATGTTATTTGTTTTGATGTAATAAATTAAATGTTATTAAAAATAACTGTGTATAATTTTTCCCTATACCCTATGTCTTCCATGGATAATAAAATAAAAAAATGCCTTTTATTTCGTTGTAGATTATAAAAATATAAATTGTTTTAAATTAAACAACTTTACGGATTATATCGCGGTTTATTTGAAATTTTATCACCCGACGTTTCGAATCCTTTGCA